>PVKV010006898.1:0-13959 GCA_004027835.1 Alouatta palliata | reverse complement strand
AAAAAAAAAAAAGAAATTCTAATGCTCTGACATGACTTACAAAGTTTTGTAATTCTCACTAAAATTACTTGTGTTCCACTTTTTTAAGAGACACTGCCTTAATGTTTGTGTATTATTTATATGAATACTTGTGAAAAAAGGAGGAACAACAATTCCAGAATAAAACATCAGGGTTATAATGGTTTGCAACTTTTAAGGACAAACTGTGTTCACTAGTTCCTGGATACCTCTCAGGGAAGTTTATTTAGTCCAGGAAAACCTCTAGATTCATGCCATTTCTATGTCTTGGCTTTAATTCTATTTCTGCTGTTTTGTAGAACTGTCAGGCAACTAACAAACAATAAGTAATTCAACGAATTTAAATACCATCAAGAGCTTTTAGCTATAGCTAGGAAATGCTATTTTACTATATAGCATTTAAATAAACTAAAATTTCATACTTGTTGAACAGCAACTCAACATTTCTCCTTCTTCCTAGCTCCCTGTAATCACCATACTCCTCTTTTTCTATAAATTTAGCTATTTTAGACCTTATGTAAATAGATTATGCAGGACTTATCTTTCTATGACTGATTCATTTAGCTTAATATCCTCCAGGTTTATTCATGGTGTTACAGGTGATGGGATTTCCTCCTTTTTTAAGATGGAATAATAAATATTTCCTTTTATGTGTATATCACATTTTCTTTTTCTTTTTTTTCTTTTTTAAGAGACAGGTTCTCACTCTGTCTCCCAGGCTGGAGTGCAGGGATACAATCATAGCACCCAGCTAATTATTATTATTATTATTATATTGTAGAGACAGGGTCTCACTGTATTGCTCAGGCTGGTCTCAAAAGCACCCCTCAAGCGATCTTCCTGCCTGGCCTCCCAAAGTGCTGGGATTACAGGCATGAGCCACCATGCCCAGCTTACATTCTCTTTATCCATTCATCCATGGATGGACACAGGTTTTTTCCACATGTTGGCTATTGTGAGTAATGCTACAATGAACGTAGGAGTGTAGATAATCCCCTCTGGATACTGACTTAATTACTTTTGGATATGTACCAGAGTGAGAATACTGGGTCATATGGTAGTTCTATTTTTAAGTTTTTGAGGAGCCAGCATATTGTTTTCCGTAATGGCTGCACCATGTTTACATTCCCACCAGCAGCATACCAGGGTTCTCTTTCTCTACGCCCTTGCCAACATGGGTTATCTTTTGATTTTTTGATAATAGTCACCCTACCAGTTGTGAGACAACATCTCATTATGGTTTTTATTTGCATCTCCCTTATGATTAGTGACATTGAGGCTTTTTTCATATACCCAGTTAGCCCTTTATGTGCCTTTTTCTGAGAAATGCTAGTCCCCTGCTCGTTTTTTAATTGAGTATTTGGTTTTCGCTATTGAGTTGTAGGAGCAATTAGACCCTTATCTTACCCATACAGAAAAATCAACTCAAAATGGATTAAGGATTTAAATGTAAGACCTGAAACTATAAAACTCCTAGAAGAAGACATAGGTGAAAATCTTTGACACTGGCGTTGGCATTGATTTCTTGGATATGATACCAAAAGCACAAGCAACAAAAGCAAAAAATAGATCAATGGGATTATATCAAACTTAAAAGCTTTTGCACAGCAAGGGAAACAATCAACAGAGTAAAAAGGCAACCTAGAGAATTAAGAAAAATATTTACAAACGATATGTCTGGTAAAGACCTAGGTCGACTCTTTAACTCCAAATTCAATTCTACTTCCAAGCAATACTACATTAAAGATTCACCCTTAAAACAGAAAAATGAAACAACTTTATTGAACAAAACAACTTTATTGGAATAAAATAACTCTCTCTATATATTTATATGTAAACATTCAATAAATATTTATTTACTGAATAAAACAACTTTATTGAAGTAAGAGAAAACATTCTTATGAAATTCTTCAAATAAATTTCGTCTCCATAGCTTCAGAAAAGAGAAATGACTCCCTAAAGAAAGTTCCATTGCCTCTATGTAGAGGTGATCCCTCATCAGGGTTGGCCAAAGTGACATTTCAGCACAATGGTGCAAGGTCCTCAGAGGCACTGCTTTTCTTTGAAAAAGATTTAATTATTTAGTAAAAATCAAGTAAAAATTTAGCTCACTCTTTCTAAAAATGTTTTCATTTAATCAGTTATTGGCTAGGTTAAAATGCTCAGATTTTCTGATTATTAATGGAAAAACGACCCCTAAAATTGAAGAGTGTCACCTTTAACTACATTTAATTTTTAGGGAAAACACACTCCTCTAGAGAATCATCACATAGTGGTTAACAGCATGGGCTTTCCTCAAGGCAAATGTCTACTCAGGTCTCATTTTTGTTACTTCATAACTGTGTGACTGCCATCAAGTTACTTAAGCTCTCTGACCTCCAGTTTCCACAAATGTACAGTGGGGTAAAGACAGTATATATTTCACAGAAGTCTTATGGGAATTAAATAAAAGTATTGTCATGTTTGGTCACAGAATTATAGATTCTTAAAATTAGATGGTTTTTAGCAATGTGTCTCCAAATTAAATGGTGAAAGAGATAATGTATATATGTAAGCTGATATGGGAAAATTCACCATGACAATTTTTTTTTTTATTTGTAGAGATTAAATGCCCTGGCTACAATAGTTCGAGGCAGTCTTCCAAAATTACACAGAAACATCCTAACTGCATTGATAACTATTGATGTGCATGCAAGAGATATAGTCACTGAACTCATTCAATCTAAGGTAACAGTTTCATTTACGTAATATTATACTCTTCTTTCTGAAATGAGCGTATCTAATATGCATATCACATATAGGTGGAGACAGCTGAATCCTTTGACTGGCAGAGACAACTGCGCTATTACTGGGATACAGACCTGGATAATTGTGTGGCCAGAATGGCGCTCTCTCAGTACACTTATGGCTATGAATATTTGGGTGCATGCCCAAGATTGGTCATTACACCTCTCACAGTAAGTTATTGATCCCTTAAGTTAATATTGACACAAGTGCTTTTCAATCAAAAGTCTTAAAAAGTTTTATATGACATTAACTTTTAGAAAGATTTACTATAAATACATCTTTGTAGAGCAAAGATTTGCATTATTTAATTACATGCATGGATCTTTCAGTGTATTTTAACTGCTATATTTTTCATAGAAAATAGTAGAAAGGAAATGACTTAATTTGTGACCAGAGTCAGTTCCCTTTGTATTGATAATTCATTGTTTTCTTCAGGATCGCTGCTATCTATGCCTCATGGGAGCTTTGCAGCTTGACCTTGGGGGTGCACCAGCTGGTCCTGCTGGCACTGGGAAAACAGAGACTACCAAAGATCTGGCAAAAGCTCTTGCCATCCAGTGTGTGGTCTTTAACTGTTCTGATGGTTTGGACTACAAGGTATAGTTCTTGCATCTGAATATTAACATTAAGTGTTTTGTGTGTTTTTCTCTATTTGCAACATGACATAACAAAATAAGGTGAGGATGGAGTGATCGCAAGCAAGGGAAAAGAAATGAGGCAAAGAATGGCTAAAGTGGAATCAATAGAGCAAAGAGAAGAGTTAACACACAGTGGTCTGGGTAGTCTGGTTAAGAATCAGGGCTAGGGATGATTCGTCAAATGGTGAAAAAATAAAAAATCTGTACATGTCAGTAAGAAGAAAGAAATGAGATGAGGTATAAGATAGAATAGCAGGGAAACCTAGGAATAAGGACTAAACTTATGGTAGGAAATTGGCAGTTCAGTGAATGGCATATTGAACATGAAATATGTGGGAAGTGGGAATTCAGGGTAAGGTTTTTCAATACAGTGGTTCTCAAACTTGTTGGTCATTGGACTCCTTTACACTCTTAAAAATTATTGAGACTTCCAAAGAGCTTTTGTTTATATGGGTTACATCTGTTGATATTTACCATGTTAGAAATAAGAAAACAAATAAAATATGTCAGAAATAAAACATGTTTTATATGTATTTTTATTTGTTTAAAAAGTAACAGTAAACCCATTATATGTTAACAAAAACATGTTTTGTTGAAAACCTTCCAAACAAAAAAAAGTTCCACTGTTTTATATTTTTGAAAATCTCTAATCTTGCATGTTCTTCACATGTACCCCCAAACTAAAATGCAATAAAAAGTATATATATATTAAAAAAAAAAATTTCAAAATATAAGAGCTGCCTACGCTCCACATTCTTGCCCATGCTGTCAGGCTCCATAACTGTTGTCAATCTGAGGAGTATGAAATGGTATCCCATTGTATTCCCCTGGTCACTAGTGAGGTTGAATGTCTTTTCAAATGTTTATACTCTAGGATTTCTCATCTACGAAATACCTATTTACATCATTTCCTCATGTTCTCTTGGCTTGCTTATGCTTTTTTAAATTGATGAGTAGGTTTTTAATATGTTTTTGATACTGATTTCTTCTCTCAGGTGTTATCTCTTAATTCTGTCTTCTAAAAAGGGACACTGACAGCCTAAAAACAGTGATCACCTCCAGTACCCAGACTGTGGTCTTAAGTAGCTGTTCCTACTAAAAGTAACCAGAGCTGGCTCTAGGTCTAGGGCAGGAAATGCATAAAATGAGCCTACAACATCCTGTCCTATCTGAAACAACAACAACAAAATACCAAAAATTAATGTGATCATATTAATAATCAGAATGTTACTAAAAGGGGTTCTTCATTGACCAAAAATGGGACAATGTGAGAATGATAATAATAACTGGAGTGGATCAAAACATATAAAACATTTTTAAATTCATTAATATACAATGATTAATGAAAAAGTATAAAACAAAACTCATTGATCACCTTGGAGGTTTCCAGAGCAACAACTTATTTGAAAAATTGATAAAGAAAAAGAATTAAGTGTTTATCCTGCCTTTTCTGTGGGCTGTTTTGGGGGGCAATAAAAAAGTTGATGAGGAATATTTCTTATAGAATAATCACAATTAATAAATGCAGAAAGGATGATAACATTATAAATTGGTATTTTGCAACCTTTAAAAAATAATGTATCTAGCAATGGCCATTATTGCTAAAACCACTAAAGACTAATTGGAAAATTTATAATGGACAAGCACAGCTAGTAATCCACTGATCAGTCACAACTTTGACAGTTAGGAAATACGTATCTCCTGTTATGATATATAAGCTATGAATTATTCCTGTTCAAAAAAAATTAAACTTCAAACTAATAAATCTAATTCAGTCTCTAGTTTTCAAGAAGTACAGGGTATGAGATAAAGGAACATGTTAACACCACAAGAACACAATTAGCTAAATTTGGAATCGGGGAATCCTATGGGGAAAAATACACAGAGCTTCCAAAATGCATGGCATGAAAGAGAGAGGATTCAGGGAACTGCTATAAATTTAAAGAGATTTAAGAGACACAGTAACCAAATGCAATGTTTGTACCTTGCTTATATCTTTATCCAAACAAACCAACTGTAAGAGGACAATATTAGTACCATTGAGGAAAATTGAACATGATATTAAATAATTATTCGGTTTTTCTTTGAGTAGGTTAACAGTATTGATTTGGGTAATTTTGGGGTTTTTACATGTTGCAGAGTTTATGGTGAAATAAGATGATGCCTAGGGTTTGCTTTAAGTACTATAACAACAAAAAATGTTGGAGAGTATTTTGAAAATAGCAAAATGTTGATAATTGTTACGCTGGATGTATATGTTCTTTCACCCCTTGTCTATGTTTGAAATCTTTCAAAATATAACGGTTTTTTAAAGTAGAAATCATCACAAAATAAAATGGTAGAAATAACACCAAAACTTATTTCTAATGGTCAATTAATTGCTACACAATTCGTCTCTGAAAAACAAAACAAAATAGCCCCTGACTGCTGTCAGCTGAGAGCTGACCTGACTCAGACTATTTGCTTCTCCGGTTAAACACAAACAATTTCACAGACCACCAACTACAGACCAGGTCACAATGCATCCATTATGGAATGAGATGCCATAATCGTGTCTGAGAACATGCAAGAATTCTGTCCAAATCACAAAAATAATCTAACATCCCCCTCTCCTGGCTAACCTGTGTAACTGCTTCACCTTTACCAATGACAGCCTCAGCCAGCTATCCATCAGCCTTCTATGTAATATTATTATGATCTCCTACCAGCACCTAATCCACAGTGTTGTGGATTGAATTGTGTCCCCTCAAAATATGTTCAAGTCCTCATGCCTAGTATCTGTGAATGTTACCTAATTTGAGTCTTTTTTTTTAATATATATACTTTTTATTGCATTTTTGCATTTTAGGTTTGGGGGTACATGTCCTAATTTGAGTCTTAACATTTGTAAAGATTCTGATGTTTAACATGAGGTCATACTGGAATTGTATGGGCCCTAATCCAATAACTAGTGCCTTTATAAGAAGAGAAAAATTTGGATATAGACACACAGAGAGAAGATGGCCAAGTGAAGCTACACAGGAGGTAGAAATCAGAGCGATGCAGTACAAGAAGCCAAGGAATCTCAAGGGTGGCCAGCAACCACTAGGAGCTACCAAGAGACAAGGAAGAATCCTCCCCCAGAGCCTTCAGATCGAGCATGGCTTTGCTGATACCTTGGTTTCAGACTCAGCCTCTAGAACCGTGAGATAATAAATTTCGGCTGCTTTAAGCCATTCAGTTTATGGCAGTTTGTTACAGTAGCTCTCAAAAACTAACAGAGCAAAACCTTTCTTCACTGACCCTTCCCCAGAATTTTCTAACACAAGCCCAAATTCTCCCAATGTCCTTTTACTGAGAGAATCCTTGGTTCCCCAGTGTGTGGTCTACCTTGCTGGAACAAGTGGTAAACCCAACTGTGTTTGACTACAGGTGTGTTTCTGGTTATCTTTGACCTGTAGGAATTGACTCTGTCCTTCATGTTTGTTGAAAACAAAGAATTGGAAATTACCTGACTTGAAAAAGTGTTTGTTAGCCAGTCAGTCATTGCAAGCATTCCTGTGTTCATGATCAATATTTGGAACTGCTCCTTTGGCACCCTGGAGGCTTTTGCATCTGGGGCCATGCTCCATAGCAAGATTTGGTTTGGATGAGAGCAAGGCTGCTAGTATCATCTACTGAGCCTCTATGCATGTGGCACATGTTCACCAAGTCACCAGCCATGTCAGGGCTGGATTTCAAACCCCACACTCTCCTCCACAGCCAGGCACAAACTGCACAGCCAGGAGTGGCAGAGAAAGAGGGTCATTTTTGAAGAGCAAATGGAAATGAAGAACCAGCATGACCACAGACATATTCTCAGAGAGAAAAATATTAGCAAAGAGTCTATCACAGATCAAGATCTGGAATTTTCTGTTATTTTCTTTAAAACTGTTCATAAGTATCCCTTGGGAAGTCTGCATGTATGCCAGGGCTTACGTGTATCCTAAATATGAAGACCATTCCTCCACAACATGGAAGCGTTCCTCAGCTTTGTTGTATAGAACACCAACTTGGTCTTTAGTCCTGTGCATGCTATCATTCCACCCATTCATTCAATTTCTCTTCTCTTGGCTATGTTATTACTAATTTCCAGGGACTATTTCTTATCTCTGACTAATTCCTTTTATAGAGTATCTTGTTTTATTTTAGGAATGTGTTTCCCTCCCAAATCTCTCTGAGAATTCCATTTGAATTTTGTAAAATTATTTTCTGTCTTCTAAATTATCTCCACTTTCTCTAAAATTCCTCATTAGTTCATTCTTCTCATTCCTTCTCTTTCTGGAATCTTCACTTATTTTGGTTCATAAGTATAGATGAAGGACTAATTTAATTAGTATAAACAGCTTGTTTCCCCCAAATGGCCCTTCCTTGAATGAAAGAACTACCAAGAGCTCTGTGGAAGTACAGAATGTGTGGCCAGCAGGCTTCACATGTCCCATGTAGTCCCACAGAGTGGGACTACAGGCGCATACCACCACGCCCAACTAATTTTGATATTTTTAGTAGAGACGGGGTTTCACCATGTTGGCCAGGATGGTCTCCATCTCTTGACTTCGTGATCTGCCCACCTCAGCCTCCTAAAGTGCTGGGATTACAAGCGTGAGCCACTGTGCCTAGCCTATTCCAGTTTTTTTTTCAAAACTTTCTTCCTGCTGGTTTCCCTTTCCATTATGTTTTTAATCAAGCAAGTACAGGTATAAGTGTGGACACAGAAAAGGAGACAGAGACGCCGATCTATCAGTCTCTCTGTGTTTTGTGGGAATCAGAGGAAGGGGAGGTGAAGTTCAGTTGACCACCTTGAAATGTTAAAACCGTTAGTTCTATTGTTAAAGAGATAGATCTGTGGTATAATGCAAGATTTATACACATGCTTAACCAATATCTCAAGCCCCCAAAAGAAATGCCACACTTTAGATGGTACGTACTTATTTTCCTCCACCAGTAGGATTCTACTATAGAAGAAATTAAGAATTATTGCCATAATCTGTGCTGCTATGCCTTCTGCTCAGTAGTTCTTGTGTGTGTCTGCCTTCTAGAATACCTTCTAAAGATAATGAAATCTTCCATTAATAAAATTTTTCAAGTTTTTTTAAAGTCCTTAAGTTTGTATATTCTATGTGTTAGATTATTTGGAAATCTATTACATATTTGCAGAGGTGAGTGGAGTTTATAAACAAGAAGGAAAATTGGTCAGATTGACATTTTATTTAAAAATAAAACAAATTCGAATCACTTAGACTCAAAAAGATACTTCCTCATGTAGAAAAGAGTTTACTTCTGACAGAGTCCAATATTCACATAAAACTATTGCTTATTTGTAGATACCACTTTTTTTTACATTTCAGCTCAAAATTTAGTTTTTGAAGGAGTTGAACTACGCAATACAAAGTTGAACTGCTTTATTTTGATTTCAGATGATGGGGCGCTTCTTCAGTGGCTTGGCACAGTCAGGGGCCTGGTGCTGCTTTGATGAATTTAATCGAATTGACATAGAAGTTCTGTCGGTCATTGCACAGCAACTCATTACCATTAGGAATGCCAAAGCGGCAAAGGTAAGGCATTGGGCAATCGACTCTCATGGTAGCAGTCCTTAAGTTTGCAATTAACTCACAGGAAGTTACATTTTAGGAAGGAGGTACTAAAAAAGTTAGGGAGGAATAGCTACACAGATTACGGGATCTCAAGGGTACCTTGGCTCTCCAGAACTAACTGGACTGGAAAATCTAAAGAGAATGAGGTCAGATGAAGATAGTGAGTGGTCCTGTTATTTAAAATTTGTTTTAGCCCCTTATAAGCATGTCTCTAGAGAAGGGGTTTCATATTTAGAAGCTGATGGCAGTGAAGGTTGGTACAAAGTCTCTACTACTCTGTGTTGACCTTCTGAGATCTGGTCACAATGAGCAGCACTGGTGTTCAGCCTCTGCAAACCAAAACAGCACTGCTCCAAGTCCTGTGAGGGCCCCCACTACTCCCTTGGTCCTTTCAGAAGAGCCCCAGACCTCCTCTGGATACACCAATAAGAGTTCATCCTGGCATAGCCTGGAGGACTCTAGACAGCTCTAGCTCCAGAGGCAGAGGCTATCTCATTGGAAGGCACCCTGGTAAGAATTGTTAAATATTTTTATTATCACCTCTGCAAAAAAGCAAGTTGTAGAACAAATAAAAAGAAATCATGACTTGGACTTTAGTGAGCTGCTAAATTGTGTAAGTCATTGTGGTATGTGCTCACACTTACTTCAACTTACACCAAACCTATATGAAGCCTATGTCATTTCCCCCAAGGTAATAGGTGGAAATAATTCAAAGTTAAAAAATATTTTCACAGACACCAAAAATTATCAGACCCTAAAATCTAAGCTCCCTTACCTGTACTCCCTTCTGTTCCCACATACTCTGGGGAGGCCTATATTAAATACAAGATCTTTAAATACAGAGATAGCGTAGTCTGTGTTATGCAAGTGATTATCATCTGGCTGAGCAATTCACTGAGAGCAAGGTATATGGAGTAAGGGGACAGGGACCAGAGAGTAGAGACAGAGGCAGGATTGAAGCTTTGTCACTAGAGAACAGCCATATGAGGGCAGAGGAAGATAGGAGAGCATCTGCAGATAACCAGCCTCATCCTCAAGCTGCCAGTACCAAATAAGACAGCTGGAGCAGGGTATATCCCCTGGCATAGATAAACTAAACCACAGAAATGAAGAGGTTTGCTAGCACAAGTAGCCATTCAGCAGCAGCAGAAATGGTCTCCAGTTGCACCACACATTCTCTTCTCCAGGGTGTGGCACATCACCCTGCTCCATCCTGGTCTTCCTCTGTATTCCTCATGCCTGTTAATAGCACCTTCATCTAGTGGCCCAACTAGAAACCTAGAACTCACCTTGGAATTGACCCATCACTATCAGTCCCAGAATCTAAGCCATCACCAAATCCTGTTAATTTTATCTGCGAGATGCTTCTCCTCCCCACTTACACCTCTTGAATTCTGGCTCTCATGTCCCCAGTGATCATTCCTCACTGGTCTCCCTGTCTGTAGCCTGTCCAACCGCTCCACTGCCAACTTTAATCCTATTGATCTACTTAGAAGTCTTCTCTGCTTCCCTCCAAACATGGGACAGAATCTAAATTCCTTAGTTTTATATTAGCAGTAAACAATCAAGATGCTTAGGCCCAGCCTAACTATACTTTCTGGAACTTTGCCCTTTAGCAAAGTGAATTGCTGGTCATTTCCGGAACGCCCAGTGATTTCTTGCTCCTGCTCCCTTTTCCTGGAATGGTGCCCCTGTTCCCCTACCTGAAACATCCTTCTTCCTTCTTCAGATCCCAAGCAGGTTGCCTGCTAAGCCCATAGGCTTTGCACATACCTGCACTGTAGCATGTGTTGCACTTTGTGATCATGGTTTCCAGGTTGATTGCAGACAGCAAGCCTGGGAGTTTCTGGAGGGCTCAAGAGTGAGGATCCTTCAGCTGTGTGCCTCCATGCCTCACCTAGTGCCTCACCTGCAGCAGGTGTTCAACAAGTGTTTGCTGTTGAGTGAAAGTGGAGGGAAGATGACAAAAACTGTGACAGTGGGGCCTCAACAACTCAAGAACTAAGATTAGGTTGGAATTTCTTGGGGAATACCAGAAAATGGGAGTGGAGAAGGTTTAGTAGTCAGTAAATCTAAGATGAATAGAAAATTAGCGGGGTATGGCCGGGCATGCCTGTGGTCCCGGCTGCTTGGCAGGCTGAGGTAGGAGGATTGCTTGAGCCTAAGATGTCAAGGCTGCAGTGAGCTCTGATCATGCCACTTGCACTCCAGCATAGGAGACAAAGCAAAACCCTGTCTCAGAAACAAAAACAAAATAGAAAGTTGAATTAAAAGAGTCTCAGCAAATGTTCAGGCCTAGAAGATCTTAGGACTTGGCAAGGAAGGAAGAGACAATTTGGGCAAGGAATCAGGAAACACTGAGCCCAGAAGAGACTGGAAGCAGGCAGAACAAAGTCAGAAACGTTCCCTGTTGTGCAGCAGCAGGATTCAGTAGTCTTTGCTTCAGTGCTTCATTACATGTGTCTCGTATTCAAGTAATAATTAGGTGAAAAGTTTTACAAGTGTCTGGAGGAGTGCTAACTTATACTTTATCTTTGAACAGCTCTCTAGATTCATGTTTGAGGGGCGGGAAATAAAGTTGGTGATGACTTGTGCAGCCTTCATCACGATGAATCCTGGTTACGCAGGCAGAACTGAATTGCCTGATAATTTGAAAGCCCTGTTTAGACCATTTGCGATGATGGTTCCAAATTATGCCTTGATTGCAGAGGTGAGCATCACATTATGAAACTGCAGAAATGTAAACTTCTTTCTTTTATTTACCATTCAACTCTATCAAGGTAGAAAGTTTCCTTTACGAATGCCCCTAGTAATGGTTATACATTACTAAGTGTAGATATGATTGTTACAACATGGAATGTTAAGTTCTGCATGTTTGTTGTTTACTGCTATAACCATAATACCCAGAATGGCATCTGGAATATAATAGGCCCCTAAAACTGGAAAGAATCAATGAATTTAATTAACCAGTTCATTGGGTTTTTCAGTTCCTCTCTAGGAATTAAAATGTCCGAACTGGTTACAAAAACACAGATTATTTTTATTTATCTTTGCACATTATTTTTTACTGGAGTCAAGGAATGTTGAGTAGAAGCCTCACTATGATGGTAGGTGGAGATGGTTTATAAGTCTGTATCAACTTAGTTGAAAAATAGTAACCATTAACAAATTAATTCTTCATAATTGTGTTTGTTTTTTCTGTATCTAATTAGGCATCTTTCTATTTAAACTGGGTTTAAATAGCCAAGAATTTAAATGCTAGCCAAAAATTGATGTCTTTAGCCAAGCACAGTGGCTCAGACCTATAATCCCAGCCTTTTGGGAGGCCAAAGTGGGAGGATTGCTTGAGCCCAGGAGTTAGAGACCAACCTGGGCAATATGGTGGAATCCTATCTCTACCAAAAATATAAAAATTAGCCAGTTCCGTAATGTAGTCACAAAATAAATAAATAAATATTTAATTAGTTAAAAATAAAATAATTTTTAAAAAAGAATTGATATATTTAAATGTTGTACTTTTAAAAAAAAGAAAGAATCAGGGTCTTACTATGCTGCCCAGGCTGGAACCAAATGAAGCTCAAGCAATCCTCCCACCTCAGCCTCTAAGTAGCTGGGACTACAGGGCACATGCCACTACATCCGGATACATTTTATGCATGTTTTTCATGGCACTTTTTATTGAGTTATAATTTATACACAATAAAGAGCACAGCTCATAAGGGTGCAACTCAGTGAATTCTTAGGCATGTATTCATCTACGTGACCACCAAGACCAAAATATAAGGCATTTTTAGGACCCCAGAAGGCCCCTTGTGTGCTCAGTGATGCATTTCATAACAAGGGACACTACCCCTTTAGGATGGAATTTCTCAGAAAGCACAGATCACTCCTTTGGCTAATAAATTCCTGTGATAACAGCTAATTTTGAATATTCTTCTGTGTGAAATAAAAGTAATTGCTTACGAATAGAATAGATTGTGCCAAAGCCTATCATTAGAAAAATTACAACCTATATTAGTATATTATGTCTTTCTTGCATTGCCATAAAGAAATACCTGAGACTGGGTAATTTATAAAGAAAAGCCAATTGGCTCATGGCTCTGCAGGCTGTACGGAAAGTGTGGTGCCAGCATCTGCTTGGCTTCTAGGGTGGCCTTAAGGAGCTTTTACTTATGGTGGAAGGTAAAGCGGGAGCAGGCACTGCACATGGCAAAAACAGGAATGAGAGAGAAAGAGTGGGTGGGGAGTGCTGCACACTTTTAAATGACCAGATTGCAGGAGAACTCAGTCACTATTGCAAAGCAGCACCAAGCCATGGGGGATCGAGGATCCACCCCTATGACCCAAACACCTCCCATCAGCCCCCACCTTCAGCACTGGGAATTATAATCCAATGTGAGACTTGAATAGGGATAAACATCCAAACTATATCAATTAGAATAATGCTTACAGCAACTCAGGGGTCCTCCATACCCACCGTTGGCATGGTGGGGTCGGGGGGGCAGTTAAGGCAGGTAGTATCTTGACCCCCTCTACAAACAGGAACAATAAATGACTTGCTCATTGTCCCAACCTGGTAAGAAAAAAAGGTTTAGAGCCCAGTCCAACATGTTGTCCACACCTCGTGCTTTGTCCTATGGTTATATTACTCAGTAATAGATGGGACAAATTTAAAAGTCTAGTCTTCGTTTTTAGAGTTTAAATGAATTAGATTCAGTCATCACTTTTTCTTCTTTGAGACGGAGTCTGGCTCTGTCGCCCAGGCTAGAGTACAATGACACGATCTTGGCTCACTGAAACCTCCTCCTCCCAGGTTCAAGCCATTCTCCTGCCTCAGCCTCCCAAATAGCTAGGATTATAGGCTTCTTTCACCAAGCCCGGCTAATTTTTTGTATTTTTAGTAG
>PVKV010006897.1:0-100725 GCA_004027835.1 Alouatta palliata | reverse complement strand
CCTTTGGATATATACCCAGTAATGGGATTGCTGGGTCAAATGGAATTTCTATTTCTAGGTCCTTGAGGAATCGCCACACTGTCTTCCACAATGGTTGAACTAATTTACACTCCCACCAACAGTGTAAAAGTGTTCCTATTTCTCCACATCCTCTCCAGCATCTGTTGTCTCCAGACTTTTTAATGATCGCCATTCTAACAGGCATGAGATGGTGTCTCAATGTAGTTTTGATTTGCATTTCTCTAATGACCAGTGATGATGAGCATTTTTTCATGTTTGTTGGCTTCATGTATGTCTTCTTTTGTAAAGTGTCTGTTCATATCCTTTGCCCACTTTTGAGTGGGCTTGTTTGTTTTTTTCTTGTAAATCTGTTTAGTTCTTTGTAGATTCTGGATATCAGCCCTTTGTCAGATGGGTATATTGCAAAAATTTTTTCCCATTCTGTTGGTTGCCGATTCACTCTAATGACTGTTTCTTTTGCTGTGCAGAAGCTGTGGAGTTTGATTAGGTCCCATTTGTCTATTTTGGCTTTTGTTGCCAGTGCTTTTGGTGTTTTGGTCATGAAGTCCTTGCCTATGCCTATGTCCTGAATGGTTTTGCCTAGATTTTCTTCTAAGGTTTTTATGGTGTTAGGTCTTCTGTTTAAGTCTTTAATCCATCTGGAGTTAATTTTAGTGTAAGGTGTCAGGAAGGGGTCCAGTTTCTGCTTTCTGCACATGGCTAGCCAGTTTTCCCAACACCATTTATTAAACAGGGACTCATTTCCACACTGCTTGTTTTTGTCAGGTTTGTCAAAAATTGGATGGTTGTAAATGTGTTGTGTTGCCTCCGAGGCCTCTGTTCTGTTCCATTGATCTATATCTCTGTTTTGGTACCAGTACCATGCTGTTTTGATACCAGTACCATGCTGTTTTGAATACTGTAGCTTTGTAGTATAGTTTGAAGTCCGGTAGTGTGATGCCTCCTGCTTTGTTCTTTTTGCTTAGGATTGTCTTGGCTATACTTAGGATTGTCTTTTTTGCTTCCATTTGAAATTTTTGGTTTCATATGAAATTTAAAGTAGTTCTTTCTAATTCTGTGAAGAAAGTCAGTGGTAGCTTGATGGGGATAGCATTGAATCTATAAATTACTTTGGGCAGTATGGCCATTTTTACGATATTGATTCTTCTTATCCATGAGCATGGAATATTTTTATTTCCTTGAACAGTGGTTTGTAGTTTTCCTTGAAGAGGTCTTTCACATCCCCTATAAGTTGTATTTTGTTCTCTTTGTAGCAGTTGTGAATGGGAGTTCACTCATGATTTGTGTTTTTAACTGGAGGCCCTTTTCAGGTTTCACTTTTTGACCCTAACACCTAACATTTTCACAGGTCAAACCTGGTTCCACTTGTGTCGTCTTTGGCCTGGGAGGAGTTGGCCTGTCAGTCATCATGGGCTGTAAGTCAGCTGGTGCATCTAGGATCATTGGGATTGACCTCAACAAAGACAAATTTGAGAAGGCCATGGCTGTGGGAGCCACTGAGTGTATCAGCCCCAAGGACTCTACCAAGCCCATCAGTGAGGTGCTATCAGAAATGACAGGAAATGATGTGGAGTACACCTTTGAAGTTATTGGTCGTCTTGACACCATGGTAAGAGCCAAAATTTAAGAAGCCACAAAATACCCAAGTTATTAGATATGCACAAAATAAATTTAATTTTCTATAGCTTTATTAATAGTCAATGATGGAAATAGCTTTGTGATTATTGGCTTTACTTAGGCAAAACTAATAATCTCATAGCAATTTTGCCTAAAAAGTCAAACACTTAAGAGCAGGTTCACCTGACTAAAGTTAAATACCATATCATACCACTCGCAGCTAACTAGAGGGCAAGGTAGTCAACCCTTCTAGATAATTGTTTTAAGTATAATCTTTCTTGTATATGTAGATTTCTTGGCAAAAGTGATTCTGTCTCTTGAATGTTAGCAAAGTAAGCATCAGAAGGTGACTGAGGAGAGGTGAGGAAGAGACGCAAGGGAAAAGGTGTTATTCCAAATCTTCCCAAATCTGTAATCCATCCACCTTCTCACTCTTTACACTTGAGCTTTGTTTTCCCTCATCTTAATTGCCTTAGAATATGAACCTTCAACTTTCTTTTTTCTTCTTTTTTGATACGAAGTTTCACTTTTGTTACCAGGCTGGAGTGCAATGGCGATCTCTGCTCACTGCAACCTCTGCCTCCCCAGTTCAAGTGATTCTCCTGCCTCAGCTTCCCAGATAGCTGGGATTGCAGGCACCTACCACCACACAGTGGCTCATGCCTGTAATCCCAGCACTTTAATGGGCCAAGGCAGGTGGATCACCTGAGGTCAGGTGTTCAAGACCAGCCTAGTCAACATTGTGAAACCCCGTCTCTACTAAAAAAAATACAGAACCTTCAGCTTTCTAAGCATGCCTCCTGTATGGCAGTCTGCAGCACCAGACTTTCAGTTAGATCTGTAAAACAGATCCAGGGTTCCTGGAACTGGAAGTTCCATCCTGGTGTAGCGTAAGGAGATTTGGGAAAATGGAATAAAGCCATTTTTGCTCAAGATTAAGTAGCAGATTAAATTCACCTTAATGCTTTTGGTAATTTAGGAATAAATAGTCCTTAATTTATCATTGTAGTCATACTCCTTTCCTAGTGAATCACTTAGACTTATTTCCTACCAACAAATAGCATTGTAGGTCATAAGTTTATGAAGCCATACATGGTATTGGATATATTATTAGAGCCTAGTGATTTCCAGGTGCTACTTAATAAGGACTGGTCTCAAAAAACGATGCTATCATCTGTTGCTACAATCTAGCATGTCTTAAATTATCAATTAATAACTGGATGGGCTAATGACTAGAAATGTGAGTTAGTCTCAGAAATGCTCCCCAGGAAAGGGACTCATTTGTCCCACATTTTAGTATTTTATTTACTTTTCAGACTAAACGTAAAAAGAAAACCATGCTAAATTATGTGGTATACTTAAATCAACTTAGTTTAGTTCAAATGAAGCTTTGTAAGGCTTATCTGAAATGGTGATACTGGTACGAAAATATCACAAGAATTTCCCCTGTGTTTTAGTCCATGGTACACCGAAATTGTCACAAACACTGACCACATTGATTGCTGTTTGCTACCTTAAAGGGCAAATGTGTATGGAAATTTAATTAAGGACTAATGTTGCAATGAAAAATTTTTAAAACAAGTAAAAAACAGAAGGCAGCCTAATTTAATTTCATGACTTTGCCAAAGTGCGTAGGTCATTTTGGAGCTAACGTTACACCGTAAGAGACACAGGAAGCAAACAATCTCCTCCATTCTAAACCCAGATTGATGCCCTGGCATCCTGCCATATGAACTATGGAGTCAGCGTGGTAGTAGGAGCTCCTCCAGCAGCCCAGATGCTCACCTATGACCCGATGCTGCTCTTCACTGGACGTACATGGAAGGGATGTGTCTTTGGAGGTGAGGAAAGCAAAGCCCCTGAATGGGGAGTGATGGCTTTCACTCTGTTGCTTGGCAAGCAGGAAAGGCCTATTTCCTCAGGCCTTTCTTTTAAGAATAAGTATGAAGTGATCTAAAATGGAACTGTGACCATAATAACACAAAAGAATATTCTCCACTCCTCACCTTGATGTAGGACTAATATTCATGGACACATTTTTAATATTAGCCTCTGCGATGCAAGGCCTAAATAAGAGACACCAGTAGTGTTTCTATCGGGATGATTTACGTGACAGGAAGTTCTAATTTAATCCATTATTATTTATATATAAGAATGTGTATTAAAATGTAATTTATTCTATTCATATTAGCACCAAAGAAATCCTGGACCCAAGCCAAAACCAACAACAACAAAAAAGGGATTGTTACATTTTCTGGGAACAGTTCAGATTCACACTGGAAAGACTTAGATTATCACTCAACAATTAATATTATTTTAGTAAAGATGGAGCCAGGGTCACTCTGCTCAAGGCAGGTGACACAGTGAGTCCTTTTATTTCCCTCCTCCACAAAGTCTCATTTTCTAGTGCTTTCATATAGCATTGTACTGGGTGCTCTGAAAGCACTTCCAATATCAGAGTTTCCCTTATACAATATAAGAGAATAATAACTGTTCAAGTACTTGTTCAGAGTACAAAAAGGAGAAAATGATTGTTCTTGACTTAGGTACACAATGTAGCGAAAGATACAAAACAAATATAAAAGAAACAATATACAAGTAAGTGTAGGTCTAGATATTATAAAACAAATTATAAGAGGAGATTTGTTTAGCATTTATTCTATGTTAAAAATTTTACACTAATGTGTTAGTTTATTTTATTTCTCAGTAAGTCTCTGAGGAAGCTACTTAATGAATAATAAAATTGAGACTTGGAAATATTAAGTTTTTTGCCCCTGTGGGTCTAAATGAGAACTGAGATTTAAAGCTGGTCCATGGGAGAACAAACTTTGTCCTCTTTCTACAACATTACTTGGAGCATAAAAAAGCAAGAGGCTGGTTGGTATGGATGAGGTTTCTAGAGAAGATTTCTTATGGAAAATAAAACTTGAATTGAGGAATAAAACAGTAAGAGATAAGTGGAACCTCTTTGCTTTGCCTATTTGTGTGAAGTGGAAAGATGAAAGATTATTCAGGAATATTAGAAGTAAAAATCAATTATTCAGCAAATATCTGTTGACTGTATAATGAGTACAGGTACCATTGTGTTTACAGTATACCATAGCAGGAGCTAGGAATGGAGAAGAGACAAAACATACCAAGTCCCTGATCTCAGGAGGTGTGAGAATACTCTCATTTTGGTCTAGAAAGATTGACAATAAATAAATGAATGCAGAGTACACCATATGGTTACAAGTGCAAAGGATACCAACAGAGGATGGGCAATAGGCAGTGCCAGAGGACCGGGGTGGAGGTGGAAGCGAATGCTATTTTATAAAGTTCAAGGAAGGCCTCCTTGATAAGTTAACATTTGAGCACAAGAACAGAAAATCAAACACCGCACATTCTCACTCATAGGCGGGTGTTGAACAATGAGAACACATGGACACAGGGAGGGGAGCATCTCACACTGGGGTCTGTGGGGGGAATAAGGGGAGGGACAGCGGGGGGTGGGGAGTTGGGGAGGGATAGCATGGGGAGAAATGCCAGATATAGGTGATGGGGAGGAAGGCAGCAAATCACACTGCCATGTGTGTACCTATGTAACAATCTTGCATGTTCTTCACATGTACCCCCAAACCTAAAATGCAATAAAAAAAACATTTGAGCAAAAACATCAATGAAATAAGATATTCAAAATTATTGGGAAAGAATATTCCAGGAAGGGGACATAGTAAACACAAAAGGGTGTTGGCAAGAACTGTAAGAACAGGGAGAAGGTCACTATGGATACAATGGAGTGAGGACAGAGGACAGTCACAGCTGGGGCCAAAGGGCCAGATCATACGGGGCCTTCGGGCCACTGCAAGGTTTTAGGAGTTTATTCTGAGAGAGAAATAAAATCACAGAGGCTTCTGAGGGAGGTGTCACCTGTTCTGAGTTCCACTTTAACACTCTCTTTCTGGCTGCTCTATGGGGAATACTCTATATGGGGGCAAAGGGCACAAGCAGGGAGACCATGGATGAAGTTATTGTAATGCAGGAAGGAAAGGAAGCTGGCTTGGAGTGATGGGGCTGGTGAGAAGCAGTCAGATCTTGGATATATTTTGAAGATAGAGCCAACAGGATTTGCTGAAATAGTTATTGTATGACAGAAAGTGTAGAATCCAAGATTTGGGGGCCTAGGCAACAGGAATGATGTCAGTATCATCATTTATTGAGAAGGAAGACTATGGAAGGAATAGATTGGGGGCTAGGGTGGAAGCTGTAGAAACTAGGAGTGGTTTGGGGCAGGTAACACTTGTACACCTGTGAGATATCCGAATAAAGATATCTACAAAATATAAGCAATTGGATATAAGGTAGAGGTTTAGGATGGATATAGAAACCTAAGTGTTTTAAGCAGAGTATATTGAAAGCCACAAGACCAGAGGAGATCACTCTAGAAGTAAATGTAAGTAAAGAAAAGAAACGGACCAAAGACCAAGCCCTAGGTATCCTCAGAGTTAGAGGTCTGGGAGATGTTGAGGACCCAGTGAAGATCTATGGAAGAAGTAACTAGTGAGGACGGAAATTAACAATGATGACAATGATGATGTAGTATCTAAAAGCTAAAGGAACAGAGTGTTTGAGAAAAGCGGAGCCACCAACAGTATCAGTTCCACCTACAGTTCATGTAAGCGCAGGAGTAAGAATTGACCCTTGTCTGGGTCAAAATGGAGCTCAAAGATGACCTTGATGATAGCTTTATAGGATGGTGCTGGGGGCAACAGCGTAATCAGAATGGGCTCAGAGAGGATAAGAGGAAAGGAACAGGATCCAGAAACAGTGAACTGGAGAGAATTCTTTCTATACAGTAAAGAAGTTGTTCTGTAATAGGAGCAAGGTGACTGGAAGGTGATCTGGGTATCAAGAGTTTTTTTTAACCTTTGGTTTTTTTTTAATTTTATTTTTATTTTTATTTTACTTAAATTCTGGAATACATGTGCAGAACATGCAGGTTTGTTACATTGGTATACATATGCCATGGTGGTTTGCTGCACCATCAACCTGTCATCTAGGTTTTAAGCCCCACATGCATTAGGTATTTGTCCTAATGCTCTCCCTCCCCTTGACCCCCATCACCTGACAGGTTCAGGTGTGTGATGTTCCCCTCCCATGTCTGTGTGTTCTCATTGTTCAGCTCCCACGTATGAGTAAGAAACATGTGGTGTTTGGTTTTCTGTTCTTGTGTTAGTTTGCTGAGAATGATGGTTTCCAGCTCATCCATGTCCTTGCACATGAACTCATTTTTTTTTTATGGTTGCAAAATCTTTGTTTCTTATGATGGGACAAATACAGCTTATTTGTATGCTGCTGGGAATGATCTAACTCAGGGAAGGCGATAGTTCAGGAAAGAGAAGGAATAAATATAAGATAATTAAAGGTAAAGATTATTTAGTAATGTCTAAGGAGAAAATGTGTTCTTACTTACAGGTTTGAAAAGCAGAGATGATGTCCCCAAATTAGTGACTGAGTTCCTGGCAAAGAAATTTGACCTGGACCAATTGATAACTCATGTTTTACCATTTAAACAAATCAATGAAGGATTTGAGCTGCTCAGGTCAGGGCAAAGGTAACTGTTTCTTATGATGATCTTGTCTCTTCTCCACAGGCTACTTTTAAAATTTAGTACTTATAAATGTGCCTATTTTCTTCACATTTTACTTCTAATTATTTAACCTAGCTAGACGGATGCAGGTGATTCCTTCTCTTTACCGACTGTATTAGTCTATTTTCATACTGCTTTAAAAAACTGTCCAAGACTGGGTAATTTATAAGAAAGGGATTCAATTGACTCACAGTTCAGCATGGCTAGGGAGGCTTCAGGAAACTTACAATCATGGTGGGAGGCAAAGGGGAAGCAAGGCACCTTCTTAGCAGCCTGCAGGAAGGAGAAGTGTCAAGCAAAGGGGGAAGAGCCCCTTACAAAACCATCAGATCTTGTGAGAACTCACTCAACTATCATGAGACCACCATGAGGGAAACTGCCTCCATGATTCAATTACCTCCACCTGGTCTCTTCCTTGACATGTAGGGATTATAGGAATTACAATTCAAGATGAGATTTGAGGGGGGGAGCACAAAGCCTAACCATATCACCAACTCAGTATGTCATTGTCCTATGTTAATCAATTTTTAAAAAGCTTTTGGATTTTGTTTACCTAGTTGACTTCATTGTGGCTATTTTTATTTTATCATAATGCTACTGGTTATTGCAAGTAGGCCACAAAATTTCCTTATTTTACAGTTTTCAAAGGGCTTCCTCAAATGTGCATTTTTCAGATCCCCATAGGCCAGGTATTCTTTTTACCGTTTTTAGATGAAGACTAAGGTTATGAGATGCAAATAAATAACTCTTCAACCCTGCTGGGGTAGTGCCAGGATACAAACTAATTGCAAAACTTGTGCTCTTTTGACCACATAACAAACTTCTCTGACAGAGCTTGGCAAGCTCTGGGTAAACACAGATGTTGTGATTACCACTCTTGCTGCTTTGAAGGATTGGGCAAGGGTAGACATCAAGTATGGATTCATGGAAATTTTGTCCACAACATGTAACTCATGGAGGTCTCAAACAGCAATCAAAAAGCCTGTCTACAAGATGAAATGAATTTCACTCATTGGGTCTATAAATAATTATTGACTTTCCACTATGTGCCAAGGATATGGATTTCATTAGTAAAAGGAACTATACATTGAGATCCAAACTTTTACTAATATTTTTTACCTGCGAGCTTTTCAATGTTGTGTCTTGTCTCTACATCTGATCTAGCCTAAAGGGTCACTGTATTATGAACATACCTTTTTTTAAGGAAGTAAACAATGAGATTGTGTAAGAAAAACTGTCAGAACCACTCAATACTCCTTTACTTAGATAAGCAAAACCAACAGCTTAGTATGGCCTGTTTGGAAAATAATTACTGTATGTTTTCCCAAGAAACACAAATTCTGCTTTCAAGAATTTTGCTTCAAATATAATCTTAATGCAGGGATATCCAAAGTAGCATTTGTAAACCTAAATGCTTCAATTTCCATTTACTTCCTGCACAGCTCCATTTGAAAGTCCCACTTACATTACCTTCATTCAAAATAATTTTTTCACCAGTAATTTTTACCTCAGCAATTGTATCATGCATTCCTCCTTTGTAGGTGAGAATCCATAGCATCATGTCTGACTTCCTTTTCACTCTTGCCCACCACATACAAGCTGACGCTAAGCCTTGATGATGCAACCCTTGGTTTCTCCTTTAGCATGCCTCATCTCATCATGCATGTTCATCGCTTTAGTTCATTCTCATCATTTCTGAGCTGGACACAGTAGTGAGGTAATAGGTTTTCTACCTTCGTATTAAAATACATTCCAGGTAGTCTTTCACTAAGCTTCCAAACCCAAGTTTCCCAAAAACATCAATGTCTTGGTATGGTTTTGGAAACCTTTACTACTGAACTAAAACCTATTTTGTTTCAACAGTTAAGCCATTGGCATCCATTCTATCAGCCACTGCAGCAGGTTCTTGGGATAAAGTGAGGGAAGTAGGTCTCATCTACTTGCAGGATCTCTTGGGAATCCAGAAATCTAAGCACACTGCATTGCCCTTCCTGTTCATATGTTCCTAGGCTTGTTTATGCTTTCTCTTTAGCCTAGAAACCCCTTTCCTCTTGTTGGCATTCCGAAATTATACTGATGCTTCCAGAATCAGCTCAGATACCCTTATCAGAGTTGCACAAGAAAGAAAACTAATTGGTAAGGACTTTGATCCCAAGGGATTTCCAATAACAGAATTTACCTGACAGATAGAAAGGACGATTGTTTATCCTTTTTTGAAAGATATGAAATCATTAAAAGCTCTCATTTTAACATTTCAGCATTAGAACTGTCCTGACGTTTTGAGATCCAGCGTGGCAGGAGGTGCTGTGAGGGTGACCTGGAGTTTCTCTTTTGACAGTTCCCTCATCTGAGATCATGGATCTGTCTCACAAATACAAGCAGAAGTAGAAGACGTGGTGAAGACACAGAACCATTATAAAGGATGATTAACATTTGTAAACATTTAGGTCTTGTGAGCACGTGGGAATTAGTATAACAGCAATGTTAAAATTTTTAATTTACATTTTGTAAGGCCATAATTGTATCTTTTAAAAACATATACTTGGATTTCTACGTTGAAATAGAGATTTTTAAGAGTTTCAACTGCTGCAGATATGTATCTCAAAACAGATACAGCATGTAAAGATATAGTAAATGTATCTTCTAGTGTAATACTTAACACATTGAAATTATTATATTTTAGATTTGAATATAAATGTATTTTTAAACACTTGTTATGAGTTAACTTGGATTAGGTTTTGAAATCAGTTCATTCCATGATACATATTACTTTGATTAGATTAAGAAAGACAAAAGATTAAGGGAAGGGCACATTTTTCAACAATTAAGAATCATCATTACATAACTTGGTGAAACTGAAAAAGTATGTCATATAGGTACATGAGGCTATTTGCCAGCATATATTAATATTTCAAAAAAATTCCTTTTTGTAATACTGAATATAGAGCTAGAATCACATTATAATATTGATCATGATGTTCAGTTTGATACAGTAGAATTACAAGTCCCTAATCACTGTGCTTAGTAGTGATTCCATTTAATAAAAAGTGTTTTTATTTTTTTTATTTTTTTATTTTATATATATATACTTTTTATTGCATTTTAGGTTTGGGGGTACATGTGAAGAACATGCAAGATTGTTACATAGGTACACACATGGCAGTGTGATTTGCTGCCTTCCTCCCCATCATCTATATCTAGTATTTCTCCCCATGCTATCCCTCCCCAACTCCCCACCCCCTCATCGTTTGTAGGGACATGGATGAACCTGGAAGCCATCATTCTCAGCAAACTGACACAGGAACAGAAAACCAAACACCGCATATTCTCACTCATAGACGGGTGTTGAACAATGAGAACACATGGACACAGGGAGGGGAGCATCTCACACTGGGGTGTTTTTATTTTTTAACAACTACCTGATGTATCTATATATAGCTACAGCATGCTAAAAATTCTTAAGAAAATTAAAAATTGTGACAATTTTATATATTTAATATTTATTATGATATTTTGTGGAATCATTCCTCACGTCTGAGCTTGTTATGGCCAAATAATGAACAGAAAGACCTTCTACTCTCTTTCTCAGGGTAACCTGCCCATGAATAGCATTTTGAGTCATCAGAAAACACTGAAGAGATCAGGCAATCTGATTATTTTGCATATTTCTTATTTCTGGTCAAGGAAACCACAAAGCATTGTCAAACTGAGTTCTTGAATATAAATCAAAATACAAGTAAGCAGTAAGTATCTAGAAGAATGCTAAAAGAAATATCCAACTTCTTCTTTAAAGAATAGTATAGACTTATATCAATTTAACTGATATGCAGAGAATATTCATTGATTGGGCTTTTTTTTTTTTTTAACTTCAGCCATGTATCAAGCACTGAGCTAGGTGTTTGGTATAAAGTAATGAATAAAACAGATTAAGGTCTCTTGCCTTGCAGAGCATATGGTCTAGTAGTGAAGGCAGCTCCTCTCTGCTAGAAACTGAACACTCTTCAGGACACCCTGGCTGCAGAAAGGAGTGACCCACTGCAGGTCTCCTCTGGGCTGTTTTATCACTCAGTAAAACTCCTCTTCGCCTTGCTCACCTTCAGTTGTCTGCATACCTCATTCTTCCTGTTCACAGGACAAAAACTCAGGGCCCACCAAATAGGCAGGCTAAAAGAGCTGTAGCACAAACAGGGCAGAAACACACCCCTTGCTCACCATGTTGTAGGCAACAAGGAGAGAAGAGAGAGATGGAGAGAAGAGCTGTGACTCTTTGGAGAGCCCAGACCTAGGAGCTCCCCACACCAGGGCATAACACCCTCTTTGGAACCCTATGGTTCCTGACATCGCCAAGCTTCTGGGCACCACTGCATTCTTGGTGTCAGCTGTGGAAGTTGCTTATGGTATGCCTGGTCCAGCTGCAGACTTGCAGGAAGCTGTTGCTCATGCCAGTGCCTGGAGCTGTCCACCAGGCAGCTGGCGTGCCTGGCTGTGCGCAGTGGCCAGACTCCACAGTTCTTCACACACCCTTCATCACTTCATGGCTGGCTCACCCTTGCTGGGTGTGGGATCCAGACCAGTAGCATGAGCTGAGCATAGCCTGCCAGGCCGAGTGAGCAGAATGAGCCCAGTGGGCCAGAGCAAAACACAAGCAAAGGCATCACTAGCCACAGAGGCTTCTGGCTGGCAAAGCGACACCCCAAGGCTCCTGTAACAGTAGGAGACATTTAATAAGTAAATAAACATATAAATATATTACTTAAATTTTTTATAAATGATAAATAAGGCAATGATGAAGGTGCTGTGTTAGAGAGAAAAAAGAAGAAAAACAAGAAGGCGTTTCCAGCTTTCTGTAAGGCACTTGAAGTCCTCTCTGAGGAGGTAAATTTAAGCTTACATGGAAGGATAAGCTAGAGCCAGCCCTATAAAGAAAGGAGTAAAATTCTCTCAGGTGAGGGAACAATATGGCCAAATGCCAGTAATTTGGGAAAAGCTGACCTAATTATTTTTGGGAACTATAAAAGGGCCAGTGTAGCTGGTATTTGCTGCAAAACATTCATGATATTGTTTAGGTTCATGGTGGTGAAGTAAATGCTAAATCCTTGTGGACATTTTTGTACATTTATCTTAATAATCAGCTTCCTTATGTATACCTCCAGAAGATAACGTGATTTGATTACTACCAAGATTTATATAAAATTATTTTAATTTAGAGGAAGAAAAGGACTACACAGAAATAGCATTCCCAAGAGCACCCTCTCACCCATGACTTCAACTCCAGAGTCTGCAAAGATTTCTTCCACCAGCAATTTCTTTTTCTCATTTCTCTTTACATCTAAAATTATTTATATTTTTATGTAATAAGTAACTAACCAAGGCCTCATAAACTAGTCTGTAGTGTTCGTCTTCTTCATTCCTAGGTATTTGTCAATTTTTTAATTCCTTACTCCCTAACGGAGTTGGATTCCCTTCATTAAGGAAAATCTCAATTACCTGGGCCACCAGCTTTAGGTTCCAGTAGTTCTTTACACCATATATCTGACTTTGTTAACCTGCAGGGTACAGAAAAGTGACAAATGCCTTCCCTGAAAGTCCATTCCATTTTACATGTAAAGTGTCAGAAAATAAGAGCTACGTTCTAAGTTCTTTTTCAAAACAGTACCTAGTATTAATAGAACATTCTGTGCCCAATGGACACTATGCAAACATTCTTAGCTGACTCAACAATTGAATTGAGAGAATTGCGTATTTCTGGCTGTGTCAAGTGTCCAGCTCATTAAATGCATCTTCATGTTAGTCAAAGAATTGAATGAAAGACCAAAGCAAGTTTTTGGCAACAGCTCTTCCAGGTAGGCAAATTTCTAATTTTAAATTTGGATTTATTTTTCTGTTTTGTAAATGAATGAGACTCAAATTCAGATTCAAGTCAATATTTTAATTAAAAATAAAGTTTGCTAGCATTAGGAGAAATACGTGATGCATACGGGGCTTAAAACCTAGATGACGAATTGATAGGTGCAGCAAACCACCACGGCACATGTATCAAATGTAACAAATCTACACATTCTGCACATGTACCCTAGAACCTAAAGTAAAATTTAGAAAAAAATGTTTACTCTAATTTGTAATGGCACATTTGAAAGAAAAAATAGATATATTGTTTTAATTTTACTAGCATTTTATAAATTTCAATGCAAGTTTTGGCAAAGATCCACACAGTTACAAAACTACCTGGCATGCATGGTTTTGGTACTATTTATTCAGAAAGACCTCTTATAAAACAAATGTTCCTGCCGAAATAAGAAGTACAAATATTGTACTCTGATTGTGTATTACAACTTGTCAAAAGTGTGATGTGGTGCCCTAATTCAGAAAGCCTGGGTTTGATTACAACTCTACCTCCAATTAAAATTCACAGTAGCTATTTTCTGAAGTCTCACATAGCATTCTCAAAGGTTCTAAGTAGAATGAGGGTTCTTTTTAAATATTAATAACTTTTCTGTACCTACCATGGTTTTGAAAGGGTTTCTAATGTTGTATTGGTCCAAGCATAGACAGTCAACACCAAGACAAAAGTATGCTAAATTGCAGGGTCTTTATTGCCAGTGGCCATGGAGGACTCACATCTCTCCAACCCGTGGCCCCGAAAGGAGGGTGTCAAGACCCTTTAAACCCGTAAACCACCTCGGGGGTGAGGGTGAGGGTGAGGGGCGGGAGTGGGGGTGAGGGGCTTCAGACATTCCGAGGGCTAGTGGATTCTGTAAATCACCTCCTGGGCGGAGATGAGGGTGAGGGGCTCCGGACATTCCGAGGGCCAGGGGACTTTTGACATTCTGATTGTTACTTAAGTGGTTCACAAAAGTCAAGATAAGCATTTGTTTACACATTGTCTGGATAGGGTAGAAATCACAGACCTTAATTACTTATTATAAGTCGCAGGGGCCAAGACAGCATGGGTTTGGACTGCTTGCCTGTCACATTAGGGTTACAGAGAGCAGTTTCAACAGAAAGCCGAGGTATGGTTGAGGTATGCAGTTTTATGGGGCTTTTACCATGTCACACTAAAATTGTCTTAAAGTTTGCTGTTGGTTTCTCTTGACCTTCCAAAAGAAGACTGAGGAGTGTCTCCCTTAGGAATAAAAGGTGCTAAAGCACTTGCAATTTTCTGCTTCAAAAGAGGGGACTTATCTCATGAATTTGTTCTATAAAACTAGAATCATAGAAATAATCTTTCCTGGAAGCCACTGAAAGTTCTAGGAAGCACTTGGTTACCTTTGAAAGAAACGCTCAAAAGAGATAGCTTGATCCGGGTCTAAATCCCTCAGAAGAAACAAGAGTGGACTGGGTTCTAGGACCTCAGTCCAAGCACCACCAGGAGGCCTTATTTTATCCCTACCTGCTTATAGGATGCTTGGTGTGGCACAATTCTAATCCTGCTTTGGACTGTTGTCCCTTTGAAACTTAAAAATACTGAAACAATCAATTCTCTCTTCCTCTACCCTGCTACCTTGTTGCCCTAGTTCATTCCTTTACCTCTTGTCCAGATTCCTGCAATAACCACTGAATGCATGTCCCTGCCTACTATAGAATGGCTTTGGAATTAATCTGAATGGCTTATTCAAATCCCCCAATTTCTACCCATGGGAATGCTAAATTGAGC
Source organism: Alouatta palliata (assembly GCA_004027835.1). Lineage (NCBI taxonomy): Eukaryota > Metazoa > Chordata > Mammalia > Primates > Atelidae > Alouatta > Alouatta palliata. The sequence goes on along the minus strand of PVKV010006897.1, from coordinate 85,804 downwards.
ACTCTCTTCCTCTGTGCTTTAAATGCAAAAGGTTTTTTGAGAGCAAAGGAGAAAGCAACATCACACTCATTCTCCACTGATATGGTTAGGCTTTGTTTCTCCACCCATATTTCATCTTGAATTGTAATTCCCATAATCCCCATAACCCCTATAATCCCTACATGTTAAGGGAGAGACCAGGTGGAGGTAATTGAATCATTGGGGCATTTCCTCTTGCTGTTCTCATGAAAGTGAGTTCTCATTTGATCTGAGAGTTTTATAAAATGCTCTTCCCCCTTTACTCAACACTTCTCCTCCTGCTGCCTTGTGAAGAAGCTGCCTTGCTTCCCCTTTGCCTTCCTCCATAATTTTAAGTTTCCCAAGCCATGCTGAACTGTGAGTCAATTGAACCTCTTTCCTTTATAAATTACCCGTCCTTGGGCAGTTTTTAATAGCAGTGTGAGAATGTACTAATACATCCACATTCTCTCACTTCAGGTCTTAGAGGAGGATACCTCATAGTCCCAGCATGGACAGGATGTGTAGGATAGAGAGGCGATGCCCTGTTCATTGTGACCAGCTCTGCTTAGGCCCCAGCTGATTCTTGTTCATGTAGGAGCGAGGGGAATAGACTACCACCTGAAAAGGGTGGATGGAGGTAACACCAAATACAGGTGCCTCCTAGGCTTAGGTCTTATCTCTGCCCTCCTTCTTTCCATCAGAGCAGGAACTCTTTCTTATTCCTCCCTTTCCTTTGAGAAGAAGGAAACTTATATGTCATTGGCTTGTTTCCCTCTTAAAATCAAGGCAGAAGATTCAGGGTCTAATTACCATGAATTTACCTGCATTATCATTCATTGGAGACAAGCTTGGTTTTAAGCTTGGTTCTACTTTGGGAATTATGACATTCTTCTAGTGAGATTTACTCAGGTTCGAAATGTTTACTCAGTACTCACCAAAACCATGGTCTATGTGACTTAATTTTTCATTGTTCTTTAGAAAATCACCAATACTTAAAGAGAAATTTTGGTATCCTCTTGTCTTTCTTCAAGATAATTACAAAGAGACCTTCAAGAAATTTCACATACCTTGCCTCTTTTCTTATCCCCTTCACATATAGCTTTCCCACTGTCCCCAGAGTCTAGCATCCAAAAGGCAAATCTGATCATGCCACTCTTTTGCTTAGTAAATATTCAGGGGTTCTACTTTGCCTCCAAAATTATGAATAGACTTCAAGGGCCCCTTGAGATGGGTTCCCATTGCTCCCTGCACTACTCTATATTCACAGGCAACATTAAAATGTTGCACCCACCATGCGGGGTTTTATTTTCTTTCTTGCTTTCTCTCTTGCTACTCCTCCTCCTTGAACATTTTCTCATGCTTCCCACTTGTCTTGGCAAATTCCTGCTCATTTTTTAGGATTTAGTTTTGTATTCACTCCTCCAGAACATCTCCTCTGATCTCAATGTGTCTCGAGTCTCTCAGTAACCTAAGTCTGTCTTTTCACATACCATGTTATCATTTAATTTTCTGTTTATGTATTTGTTCTTTTATAGGTCTAATCATCTACCTCAAGCTGCTGGCAGAGATGCTAACAAGAATAGATATTCACTAGATTTTTCTTTCCTTCTTTCTTTCTGTCTTTCTTTCTGGTGTTCTCAATGCTCAATTTTAAAAAAATAATTTTTCTCTGTCTTTTTAATTTCAATAGGTTTTTGGGAAATAGGTGGTGTTCGGTTACATGAATAAATTCTTTAGTGGTGAGTTCTGAGATTTTGGAGCACCCACCACCTGAGCAGTGTACACTACCCAGTGTGTAGTCTTTTATCCTTCACCCTTCTCCCACCTTTTCCTCTGAGTCCCAAAAGTTCATTGTATCACTCTTATGCTTTTGCATCCTCATTTGCATTCCCACTTATGTGTGAGAGCGTGCTATGTTTGGTTTTCCATTTCTGAGTTACTTCATTTAGAATAATGGTCTCTAATTCCATCCAGTCTGGTCCTTTCAGGACTGGTTTTCTCTGCAATGCTTATGAGGGCAAGACGGTGACAGCATCTAGCTATGAGTGAGTTCATGCTGATGCTAGGAAGAGGAACAGAAATAACACTCCTTTTTGAGTGTATCTTGGGACATTTTCCTGACTGCCTTGTTTGCTTTTCTTTTCCAGCAGAATTGAGAAAATGAGGCCACAATTGAGAATTTTGTGCTTGATGGAGACACCAAACCCAGAGGTGCTGGTCCAGCTAAACAACTTGAGTAGAGCGCATCTCCCACTTTTGTCATGCAGACCCTGGGAACTGCTTTGAGAATGAGAAAAATGAACATGACATGGTCTGATCAGTATGTAAACCACTATCTTGCTTACGGTTTCATAGACTGAGGGAGTTATTGAGAGAGATTGCTTATATCTTCAATGTGACTTCAAGTCTGTTTTTTTATACTTTATTTACAATTTTTAGTATTTATTAGTATTTAATCCCACAGAATGATCTCATTCTCCTATTTTAAGTGTTCTAATTCCAGCACACAATTCCTCTACCTATAGGTTCTAAATATGTAATTATAGGTTGAAAGAATGGTTTGTTCATTCAACCCTAAGCATTCAGTGGTTGCTACATTCTTCATGTTATATTTTCTCAGTTCCTTATGTTGGTTAACTTCTAACTGATTAGGCTGAGAACTAGAATTTCTATCACAATAGTACTCATGCTGAGTAGTCACTGCTTACTGATTTGTCTGGTGGAAAACTTGAAGGCAGGACCTGTATCAGTCAGGGTCTTGTCAGGGAACCACTGTTTAATCAAATTAAGGCTTAACGGGAGATAATTAGCAATTTTTTTTTCCAGAGTTATAGGTAGTGTTAATCACTCCAACAAGGAATGTTGAAGTATCCAGGGTCTCGCTACAGTAGGAAGATATTATCATCCCTAGGCCTGAATGTCGATGAGACAAGGGAGTTATCAGAATCTGGCAAATGATGGAATAGAGCTATGGCCAAGGGGCTTCCTGAGAGGAGCAGTGGCCAAATGTGATTGAGAATCATTGGTAAAACGATTCACCAACCACAGGCAGAGGCTGACCATCATAGGCCTCCCATGTTTCATTAATAAGTCACCATCAATCTCTCTTTCATTTTGATAGCCTCCTCTCAGGCTTCAGGTTTTGAGATAACTTGTCTACTAGACAACATTTTAAAGTAGTAACTATTTTTCTTATTGCTGTCAACTAAAATCACACATTAATGCTGAGCATTATACAGAATACTGTATAATACTGTATTTTATACTGTATTTCAATATAAAATAACTAGGGATACCAGACTGAATTTTTACAGCCCAATCAGAAGAAAAGCAATTTGACATACTTGTTACCCTTTGCAGTCTTAGCAAGAGAAGATATCTGCTTGTTTATTATCTAAACTAGCACTTTGCCCCTAATACTTCTCAAAGCTGAAGGACTCTCTAAGATCGAGAACCGATGAAATAAGTCTTCAGATTTGAAAAACTGGTGTCCCATAGGGAAATGAAAGCCAATGTGAAATTTACAGTTGACTTTTGTGGTGACTACCTTCCCCTTTTATAATCTGAGTGTATTATGCATTTATATATGAATTTGTTTTTTCAGCGCTATAGAATAATGTGCTGCTCCAAAGGAGATTTGCATCTTGAAGAGGCAAATTACTGTGACAAATGAATCTGTTTTCTCTACCAAGGTAACCCTACTAATTTATGAAACACAGATGGGACTCTAAGCAGGACATTTGGCACCACACATTCTGACCACATCCACTCTTTGTTGTGTAGCTGGATTCCATTTTCTCATTTAACACATGGTTTCTTTCCCTAAAAATGAGAATAAAAAATCTTGTTTTTTGAGAAACAAAGTTGGAACTTTATTTTTATGGCATGGTTTTGTGTATCAGTTTTGAGATAACCATTTTCAGATACTGGGAAGCTATGAAGCCATATCTGGTTTCAGAGTTGTATAACTATTACAGGCTGAACATTGGGTAACATAATTGAGTTTTCAGTCTGTTTGAGCTGCAGTATTGGCTGGTTTCCCTCTTGAACTTTGCATCCACAATTCAGTGTTAGGGAGAGTCAAAAATACAAGTGTTTTCATCATTAACCATTAACTTTTAAAGTATCGTTAATCCTGTGTGTGATTAGCTCAACTTTCTTTCATCTTCCAGAATTCAGAAATATGGTGAAAATCACCAGGACAAAGTTTTAACATTTTTCACAAGTACTCCCAAAGTGATGATCAAAGCCTACGGTAACAGATCATTTAAAAGAAAGGGCTTCCCTATGGGCTGGGTCCTTCAACCAGGGAAACTTGATTAAGAAAATCTTATCACTTTCCTTACAATTTTATAGAACAGAAGTCATGTTAAAGCACAGTAGTAGTGAAAGGAGCACTTAAGAAGTGGTCTCAACTGAGGTTTGTAACCTCTACTTAGGTTACAGTGGTCTCAACTGAGGTTTCAGGTGAAGGGCCAGTGGAGCCTCTTTGCCTTGGTTCCAGCAGAAGAGTGACACATGCCAAGCATGTAGGTATGAGTGCCCCAGATCCTTTTGGGCTTTAGCTGCTTACCACATGGTGAGAAGAGACTGTAATAGAAATCCAAAGTGGACTTTAAAAATATATGTATGGCTTTATATATAGTCAAAAGAGTTCACCTTCTTCTCTCAGCTCAGACATGAGTTTGGCTTAGGAAGCAGAAATGGGGTTGGGAAGGGTGGGAGCAGGGCATACCATGCTCTTCTGGAAAAATAGGGACATGAGGAAGATATGCCAGCAACTCTATCAGGATGAAGGATCCTTTCTATTAGCCTTTGAGCATTGGGATCCTTATGATTTTGGTGCTTCTCTGTAGCATTGGAGAGATAGATAGAAGGAGACTGCCTCCTCCTGCTGGGATCAGTATTTTCTGCATCCCATTAATGGAAATGAGAACAGCCTTGGGAGCTGATGTAGAAGGTGGAAGAATCTGATGCTCTCAGTCTCCAGTGAACTAAAGAGTCTTACTACTTTCAGTGCTTGGGAACTGCTGCAATACATGGGCTGCTCCAGCTTATTTCCTTGAACCTCCACTCACCAGATTTTCAGTTGCTGCACAGGTGGAATGGTGGGTCAAGTTCAAATGTCACATGACTGTCTTGTTTATTTATATGCTGGGTGCAGCAGGTGGAGTACTCAGGCCCTAGCGAACCCCTTTTGGATGAATAAACATACCAGAGTCCTTTCTAGTTCTACTTGTGAAGTGTTTGCTATAGTCTGAAAGTTTAGGTAACCCCAGTATTCACATGTTAAAATTCTATAATTCCCAATCTCCCTGACAGTATTTGGAGGTGGAACCTTTGGGAGGTGATTAGGTCATGGGGGAAAAGGCCTCATGAATGGGATTAGTGCTCTTATGAAAAAGACCTGAGGCCAGGTATGATGGCATATGCCTGCAATCCCAGTGCTTTCACAGGTTGAAAGGTAGGATCGCTTGAGCCCAGGAGTTCAAGACCAGCCTGGGCAACATAGTGAGAACCCTGTCTCTAGAAATAATTTTAAAATTAGCTCAACATAGTGGTGTGTGCCTGTAGTCCTAGCTACTCAGGAGGCTGAGGTGGGAGGATCACATGAGCCCAAGAGATCAAGGCTGCAGTGAGTAGGAAGGTATCTGTCTACAAACCAGGAAGAGGGCCCACACCCAAACTGCCAGCACCTTGATCTTGGACTTGCCAGGGCTGTGAGAAATAAATTCCTGTGGTTTGTAAGACATACAATCTATTGTATTTTGTTACAGCAGCTCAAATGGACTGAGGGAGTATTCCTGGTCCCTCTCACATCTTAGGCTACATGTCCTAGAGAATACATGCTGAGAGGAAAAAGCTTTCAGGTGTTTCAGGGCATCTCCCATTACCCCCAAACCTCTTCTTCCTAAAGTCATGAAGTGAGGGGATTCAGAACTACCTGCAGCACAGAAATTTATACTAGGACACCACATAACACCCTTTCATTGGCTGTCAGGCCCATGGGGTAACCCAATGCCCAGAGCCCCCTCACTTGAGATCTTGGAGATTCCCTGTCAAAGGCCTAGAAAGACCAGAGTTGAAGGCTACCACTGCAGCTCAATGAAATTTCCATTTCACCTTCCAGTAAGAGATTTCAACACCTCCCTGTTCCTCCTAAAATCCCTTCATTGGTGATAGCTCAGAGTATAGTCTCTGCCTGAAGTCTCACCAGCTCAGAGTTGAGGTTCCATTATGAAAAATGTTGATGATTCCATGCACACAGAGTGGGCAGGGCAATGGACATGTTTGGATATACCAACAAGGAAGAGGAAAACTCAGAGTCATCTTCTTGCTTATGGGCAATGCTCAGTTTCCTGTTTATAAAATGGGCAAAATTCCCTGCTCCATCTCCTTGCTGGAGTAATAGTGGAAGGCAGGTGAATTAGGAAGGGTAATCAGGCCCTCAGTGGCATCAGTGGATTCTTACACTCTCTGAACCATTAAGGTTAGAGGCAAGCAATATTTTTCCCAAGAGGCTGCAGAGAAATCATGAGGAGTTAAAGTTTCTGTTATTCTACTAACTGTTTAACCTTTGGAACAGTCACTTCATATTACTCAACTTCAGTTTTTGCCTGTATGAAAGAGAACTGTAATATCAAACATCTTGTAGCATTTCCATGATAAACTATGGAGATGAGGTCTGTCCAGTTACAAATGAGAGAAATGCACCCTCAGGTTTTGTTGAGCAGCTCTCCCTGTGTGGTGGCCATCCCCTCCCACTGCATATCTGCTTTCCCTGTGCAGTGGATAGATAGAATACAGATGGCTAAAGACTCAGGTCATTGCAGCACAGCAGTGCCAGAAGAAAGGAAACTTCCCTCTCCTAGAATCTTTGCATAAAAATCTCAAAGAAGAGCTCAAACGAGCATGGCTGGGGCCATGTGTTCATCTCAGGGTCAATATGGAACAATGTGATGCTGTGACTGAACAGAATTGGGTCTTGCGGTCAGCTCCATGTCTGGGCTGTTGCAGCAGCAAGTCCATTGGAACAACATGGAGCCAGGGAAGGATAATTCCCAAAAGAAGAGGATTTGATATAAAAAGAAGGAAGAATAGAATGCTCTGGATTCAGTAACAACAGCCGTCCATGACTAATTGAGAATGTATTAAGTGATGGAATACAAGGGGGTGTGAACAAAGAACAGCATGTACCACAGGTTTTTTTTCTTTTCTTTTCTTTTTTTTTTTTTTTTTTTTAAGAGATGAGGTCTTGCTTTGTTACCCAGGCTGGAATACATTGGTGTGATCACGGCTCACTGCCACCTTGAACTCCCAAGCTCAAGGGATTTTACTGTCTCAGCATCTTGAGTAGCTGGGTCTAGAGACATGAGCCACCATGCCTGGCTAATTTAAAAACAAAATGTAGACATGGGGCCTTGACATCTTGCCCACATTGGTCTCAAACTCCTAGACTCAAACACTCGTTCTGCCTTTGCCTCCCAAAGTGCTAAGATAAAAGGAATGAGCCGCCACTCCTGACCTCATATTTTCTTTATCCATTCATCTGTTGATGGATACTTAGGTTGCTTCCAAATTTTGGCTATTGTGAAGAGTGCCACAACAAACATGAGAATGCACATATCTCTTCGATGTTCTCATTTCCTTTCTTTTGGGTATATACCTAGTAGTGAGACTGCTGAATCATATGGTAGCTCTATTTTCAGTTTGTTAAGGAACCTCCAAACTGTTCTGCAGAGCGATTATACTAATTTATATTCCCACTAACAGTTTACAAGGGTTCCCTTTTCTCCACATCTGTGGGGGAGAAACCCTGCAAAAGCCAAGGCAAGGATCTGAAGCCTCATCATATAAACATAAAATTAGAAAAGAATTAGAGATATAGTTACATAGTTACTCCTATATATAATCATAATCACATAGCTATTCATATGTAATCATAAATATATACATCTATATAATAATATAATCTTTAATCTTACTAATAAATCTCAGGTCAAGAAGTATGGGACTGAAGTGGCACTGGAAAAAAGGTGACCCTGAGGCAAGATGCTCTAAGTCCTCTGTCATGCCCACGTAAGGGCTGCTGGAGGACACCTTGGCTGTGCGACAGTGTCAGCGCTGTGAAAGCACCTGCTGTTGAGCCAGCTAGGGAAGGAGACATTCAAGATGGCTAAGACATCTCCTTCCTCGAGGAAGTGAGGAGAAAACTCTGCTCTCCCAAGCTCTTGTGGTAAGCCTCATGGCTGTCAGGGAGGCCCACAGACATCCAGGGACTTAATTGTCTCTATGTGGTGCTGTGCTTCAGTGGTCACGTTCCATGTCTACTTTCAAGTTCTGCTTCTGCACCTGGTTCCTCTTTTTCTTAGAAGATAAGAATTAGTAACATAAATCTTAGTGACCTTGTTATTTCTTGACAAGTATGAAAAAAGTGTTGATGCCTTAGGTTTTCTCCTTGCCTCAGCTTCTTCAAAGTCTTGGCCCCCTGTCTCCAAGACACACGATTTACCTGACCCTATCACTGACCACCATTACCTCACCCTACCTGCGCTTCACCCTGCTTTGTACTCAATAAAAGTCAGAGCATCCAGGCACTTGGGGCCACTGCTGGTCTCCACATTTGGTAGCAGTGGACCCCTGGGCCCAAACCCTGTTTTCTCTTTCTTTGTGTCTTGTGTCTTTTATTTCCACAGTTTCTCTTCTCCACACCAGCAGAGAGGGACTCAGGACACATCCTTGCCAGAATTTGTTATTTCCTGCCTTTGAATAAAGCCATTTTAACTGGATTGAGATGATATCTCCTTGGGGTTTTGATTTGCATTTATCTCATGATCCATGATGTTGAGCACCTTTTCATATAGTTGATTGCCATCTGTATGTCTGCTTTTGAGAGATGTTTACTCAGATCTTTTGCTCCTGTTTTAATTGGATTATTAGACTTTTCCCTATAGAATTGTTTGAGCTCCTCATGTATTCTGGTTATTAATCTCTTGTCAGATGGGTAGTTTGCAGATATTTTATCTTATTCTGTGGATTGACTCTTCACTTTGTTGATTGTTTCTTTTGCTGTGCAGAAGCTTTTTAACTTGATATGATCCCATTTGTCCATTTTTGCTTTGGTTGCCTGTGCTTGTGCGGTATTACTCAAGAAATCTTTGCCCACTCCAATGTCTTGGAGTCTTTCCTGAAAGTTTTCTTTTAGTAGTTTCATAATTTGAGGTCTTAGATTTAAATATTTAATACATTTTTATTTGATTTTGTATATCATCAGAGATAGGGGTCGAGTTCATTCTTCTGCATATCGGTTTCCAGTTTTCCCAGAACCATTTATTGAAGAGACTGTCCTTTGCCCAATGTATGATATTGGCAGCTTTGTGAAAAATGAGTTCACTCTAGATGTGTGAATTTGTTTCTGGGTTTTCTTTGCTGTTCCATTGGTCTATGTGTCTGTTTTTATGGAAGTACCATGCTGTTTTGCTTACTATAGTTCTGTGCTCTCATTTAAAGTCAGGTAATGTGCTTCCTTCAGTTCTTCGGCTTAGGATATCTTTAACTATTCTGGGACTCTTGTGGTTCCATATAAATTTCAGGATTGTTTTTCTATTTCTATGAAGAATGCCTGGTATTTTGATAGGGATTGTACTGAATCTGTAGATTGCTTTGGGTAGTATGAACATTTTAACAATATTGATTCTTCCAATCCATGAACATGAAATATCTTTTCATTTTTTTGTGACCTCTTCAATTTCTTGCATAAGTGTTTTATAGTTTTCATTGTAGAGATCTTTCACTACTTTGGTTAAGTTAATTCTTAGGTATTTTATTTTATTTGTTGATTTGTAAATAAGATAGCTTCCTTGATTTCTGTTTTAGATTGTTTGCCATTGGCATATAGAAATGCTACTGATTTTTGTGTGTTTATTTTGTATCCTGAAACTTTGCTGCATTTGTTGATCAATTCTAATAGTTTCCTTGTTGGAGTCTTTAGGTTTTTCCAAATATAAGATTGCATTATCTGAAAACAAGGATAAATTTGAATTCTTCCTTTCAATTTGGATGCCCTTTATTTCTTTCATCTGGTTGCACTAGCTAGGAGTCAGTACTATGTTGAATAACGGTGGTAAATGTGGCCATCTTTATCATGTTCCTGACCTTAGAGAAAAGACTTTCAGTTTTTCACCATTCAGGAAAATACTAGCTATAGGTCTGTCATATATAGGTTTTATTATGTTGAAGTACATTCCTTCTATGCCCAGTTTTTTGAGGATTTTCAACATCTTATGATGCAGTATTGAATTTTATCAAATGCTTTTTCAGCATTCATGGAAATGATCATATGATTTTTGTCCTTTATTCTGTTGATATGACTGATGTATCACATTAATTGATTTGCATATGTTGAATCATCCTGGAATCCATGGGACAAATCCCACTTGGTCATGATGAATGACCTTGTTAATGTGTTTCTGAATTCTGTTTGCTAGTATTTTGGTGATAATTTTTGCGTCAATATTCATCAGAGATATTGGCCTGTAGTTTTCTTTTTTTAATGTGTCTTTGTCTGGTTTTGGTATCAGAGTAATACTGGCCTTATAGAGTGAGTTTGGAAAATTTCCCTCCTCCTCTGTTTTTAGAATAGTTTGAATAGAATTGGTATTAGTTCTTCAAAAGTTTGATGGAATTCACCAGTGAAAACATAAGATCCTGGGCTATTATTTGCTGGGAAATCTTTTATTATGGCTTTGATCTCATTACTTCTTATTGGTCTGTTCAGGTTTTGGATTTCTTCATGGTTCAATCTTGGCAGGTTGCAAGTGTCTAGGAATTTATCCATTTCTTCTAGATTTTCCAGTTTAGGCATCCAGTTATTCATAGTAGCCACTAATGATCCTTTGAATTCCTGAAGTATCAGTTGTAATGTCTCCTTTTTCATCTCTGATTTTATTTATCTGTATCTTCTTTCATTTCTTCTTAAGTGACCTGGAAAAAGGTTTGTCAAAAAAGACCAACTTTAAGTTCTCTTATATTATCCTTTTCAATAAACGTTCTACTCCTATCACTTCTCTACCTCCTGTCTAAGGTTTGTCCCTCTGAGGCTGTTTTCTAGATCTTGTAGGCATGCTTCTTTCTTTTTTGTTCTTTTTTTCTTTTTGTCTCCTCTGTGTACTTTCAAATAGTCTATCTTCAGTCTCACTAATTCTTTCTTCTGCTTGATCAATTCTGCTATTAAGAGACTAAGATGCATTCTACAACATGTCAATTACATTTTTCAACTCCAGAATTTCTGCTTGATTCTTTTAAATTATTTCAATCTCTTTGTTAAATTTATCTGTTAAAATTCTGAATTCCTTTTCTGTGTTACCTTGAATTTCTTTGAATTTCCTCAAAACAGCTATTTTGAATTCGCTTCCTGAAAGGTCACATATCTATATTTTTCCAAGATTGGTTCCTAGTGTCTTAAGTAGTTCATTTGATGTCATAATGTTTTCCTGGATGGCCTTGATGCTGGTGAATGTTCATCAGTGTCTGTGCATTAAAGAGTTAGCTATTTATTGTAGTCTTGCAGTCTGAGCTTCTTTGTACCTTGAGAACTTCTTCAGAAGGCTCTCCAGGTATGAAGGACACTTGAGTGTTGTGATCTAAGCCACATCTGCATTAGGGGATCTCCAAGTTCCGTAATGCTCTGCTTGTTGGAGACTCATAGTGGTGATCTTGGTTCTTGCAGACTCAACTTGGTGGTCTTGGAGAAAATTGAGAAAAATTCTCTGGATTACCAGGCAGAGACACTTGTTTCTTTCCCTTATAAAAAAAAAAAAGTGGAATTTCTTTTCTTTGTGCTGAGTCATATGAATCTGAGGGTAGGATCACACAAGCACCTTTGTGGCCACCACCGCTGTAACCACTGCCTAGCTACCACCTATGTTCACTCAAGGCCTTAAAGCTCTAAGTCAGTAAGAATAGTTTAGCCTGTGGTATCAAGGCTTGCTGAAACTTAAGTTTAGTCGACTGGGATAGACAATTCCTTTCTGCTAGGGCTGGTCCAAATGCTTCCTCAGTGGGGGGAGTTAGCTGAGTTCAGTCCAAATTTTCTTTCTGCTATGACAGGGCAGCACTGACTTTACTTCAAAGTCCCACTATCACTGCACTCTCCCTCTCCCAAGTGCCCAGACTCTCTGCACCACAAAGCTGCTGCCTGGGGATGATGGAGGGGTAGCATCAGTAACCCAAAACTATCTTTTCTACTCTTTTCAGCGTCTCTTTCAACTACATGAAATTAAAGCCTGGTACTGTGATTGCTCTTCTGATTTTTGGTTCTTATGAAGGTACTTTTTTGTGTAAATAGTTGTAAAACTTGGTGCTCCTGGTGGGGGCAGAGGTGGTGATCAGTGGAGGCTTCTATTTGACCATCTTGCTCTGCTCCTCCAACAAGTACAGTTTTAAGGATGAGAATCTAATCCTTCACTGATCTGTCCGAAAGCAGAGCTCAGGCAGTAATGCAATTGATGGGGAGCTGCTGTAAAAACAGATGACATTTTGTTAACTCTCCCATCACTCACCTCCTGCTATGTGGCCTGGTTCCTTAATAGTCCATGGACTGGTGCTGGTTGGTGGGGACCCCTGAAGTATATGACTGATTATGAATGAATAATATGCACACAAGTTACCTGAGGATCTTATTAGAATGTAGACTCTTCTTCAGTAGGCAGAGTAGGCCATGAAATTCAACATCTCTAATAAAATCCCCAATGACGCCTATGTTGCTGGTCTGTGGACCTGTTTGAGTAGCAAGGGCTTAAGCCATTGTTAGTATTTTGTAACTTGGAACCCAGGTATCATTATAGATAGTGCCTAATCTATATGCATTCCTCTGCCTTAGATTAAATTGGCACTTCCAAGTTCCCATGAAGTGATTACTTCTCTCATTTTCTCTATGATTCTAACTTTTAAAATATTATATTATCTAATGCTAGGATATTTCTTGACTATGCAGTTTTCCTTCTATCCATGAAAAATTATCAATTCTGTCAGGTCTCAGGCTTCCTTGATGTTTATTAAGCCATCCTCATTTTTTTTTTTTTTTTTTTGCTTAAATTTGCCCAATAAATATGCTTAAAACCTACTAGGTACCCAAAAAATATTAATTGAATGAAAAGAAATACTACCATCTATTTTTTATATCTTTGATCTTTATTATTTTGGTTCAAGATGTATCTTTTTGTTTTTTTTATCCCATTCTAGGGTCTCTTGATAAGTATCTAGAGGTTGTCCAGATTACTAATTTGATGTCAAGAGTGTCAATTCTGGTCTTTATTATTTCCATTTTGAGTTTTTATTTGTTGGCTTGTTTGCTTGTTTGCTTTTACTATTACATCTTTAGTTTATTGTGTTTGTTGTTCATTCACTTGGATTCCACTTGGAGCCCAGACTTTACCTTAGCTTAACAGATCAAAGCATTCATTTCATGGAGGCTATTCTATTCATACACTTGGAGAAGACTAATGAACCAATTTCTTTCTAAAATTATGATATGTTTCTTATAAAAAGTTATTTTCTTTTATGTTTTGATGTGTTGTCTTCACCCCCTACCCCAGGTTGCAGTATTGTTTTATAGGCCCCATATTAGTTTCTTCTTGTTTCCTTTTTCTTATATAAAATTGTTTCTGATACTGCATTTCTCAAAAGATAGGATGAGTGGAACAGTCTTAAGCTTCCATTATATCCACTTGGGAGCTTGTTTGGTAGCTAAAGCTAAATTCTATTTCCATGCACAGCACCTTGCCATGCAATATGCAGTTCTTAAGCAACATAACACATGGGACTAGACCTCCTCATGAACTGTTCCCACAAACTAACTCTGTCCACACTTGCAATACTTTTCCTTAGGTCACACTAAGCATACCAGGATGCCGTGTGCTTTCTCCAGACCCCTTTTTTTATACAATATGTTGCATTCCTGAAGAAGCCTGGATGGAGAAAGAGCAGTAGTAATGTTGCAGGATGTGGCTAAGGGAGGTGGGACAATTCCGATGGGCAAAGACAATGCTACATAATCTGTTCAGGACTGGCAACATTTCCTGATGGTCAGCAGAGCCATTTAATCTGAAAAAGGCACAGAGAAGAGACATAAAAAAGTATTTTCCTATTGTCTTTGGCAGTATTAAGCCCCAGGCTGGTTCAAAGGCTGGAGTACATGGTATGCCTCAAAAACTGTGCTTCTCAATATGAATGAAAAATCTATTTTGACCGTGGCCTTTGAATTTACATTGTGGATACTCGTTTTTGTAGTCATTGTTGGCTTCATTCGGTGGAGGCACAGAAGGCAGGATTATTCACCAATCACATTAACCCCATAATTTAACCCAAATATGCAATAACTAGAGAATTAAGAAACTTGTAGTCAAACCCCAATATTAGTGAGGTGTATGAGAAAATGCAGAGTTCACATTCTAGTTATTTCACCAACTACATGTGACCTGAAAAATTGCATAATTTCAGAGGACCTTTTATTTTATCACTTTGAAAATAATTTAGACTAAATAATACCATCTAGCTGTAATTTTTTTGTTAAAAAAAAACCTCAAAGTACAATGGAAATGTTTTTATTTTTTCCTACAGAGATTTAAAGTCCAAAAAGTCTTATAGAGCAGAAGTTCTCATTTTCAAAAGACATAATGCTTAGAATTCATGATACTGTTTACAGAATATCATGTCATATTGACGTTACATTTAGAGTAATTATGTAATTCTGAGATTATAGAATAAACATTTGGAAGCAGATTTTTAAGTTTATGATAGAGAAAAAATTATATTATTTTGCTTAATTCTACTTCCTACTATTTTCATGTTCTACATATTCTTTTTAATTATCTTTTTACTTCTAGAAGACTTTTACAAATTGGCCTTATACTTAACTTTTACTGAACTTTTCAGATTCTTGAGAATATTATTTGACATGAGGTGTCCAAACACATACTAAACTTTGCTTGTATAACTTTGTTAACAAGCTATTAAATTGTTGTTAAACTTTGTTGTTTAATTATTCTAAGCATGATAACATAATTCAGAAGAAAACAGGCAACTCTGACTCCCTGGCTTATTCACTTGGCTTTATCTTTTGGATCTTTTCAGTTACTATGTGGTGTTTCAAGTAGATTTTAATGCCATAAGAGTAAGAGTAAATATTTCTTTCTTTCTTTTCCTTTTAAGGACAGGAGCTTTGAAATATTGAAATGTGTGGTGTCATTCTGCCTGGAACATGTCCACATAGAATGAGAAGCATTTTTTTTCCTTTTCTTTGGGCACCAGTGCAAACAGCGTGCACATGCAGAGAAAGCGTGCCTGGGTGCTTTTACTAGTGTATAACACATGCCTGGGAGTGCTTCCCTCCTAAAAAACATGAATTGTTCACTTATTTTTCACGTGATACCCTGAAGTCATGACAGTGCTACAAATTATTCAGTAAACATTTGACAAATAATGGTAGAAATAGGTGTCCAGAAAGAGGATAAACATGTTCTCATTAAACAACGACCTTCAGCTTTGGCAGTAAAAGTAGATTTAAATGACATTGGAATTTTCTACCCAGCTCCAAGACTAGCCTTCGGGTTTAAACTTCTTTATATCTCTACGACATGATCTCCTTCTAAGACCTTCTCAATTGACCTAAAACATCCATAGATTGGTGGCCAGAGAAATATGGATCAAGATTATTGCTATTTACTTCCTGATGTTTAAAATAGAACTTTGAAGTAAGACAATAAACTTAAAAGCCATGCTTTTTAGGTTAGAGAATTTTCTAAACTTTTTTCTTAAAGGCTGAAGAAGACTCAGATTTCTGACACAATGCCTGTGACAGCCAGGGCTTGCTACATGATAATAGGAAGAAAATGTGACACAGAGGAAGGGAGAAAAATCCATCCCTCTGATAGTAGGGAGTTGTGGAATGGGAGGGAAAGGGAGAAGGAGCAGTAGAAAACAGTCCTTTATAAATGTTTTGATGTCTTCTGCTTGACTTTAGCCAGGAATGAGTATTAGTAAAGAAGGGATACTCTAGAAGAGGAAGCTATGGAGTCTTATTTGGGTCTAAGTAAACATCCCAACCACAGGCCATCCTGCCTAATCTAGGGCAGAGCCGTGCCAGAGTTTATGTGGCAATAACGTATGGTTAGACAGAGATAAGCCATGAAGTTTACCTTTTCAAGGCAGCTTTCTGTGACCACAAGGCCAAGGCAGAAAATAAATATCTCATTTCCTTTTTGCAGGGTAGAGCAAGCAGGGAAAAGGGGAGTGACTGAGCAATCAAGTGACATGAGAGTCAAATAACTTTCCCACCCACAGGGCCTGAATTTGTGAGATGTACCAAGGTCTTCAGCTTTAGCGTGAGATGGACCATCAGAACAGGAGGCCAGATGAGAGACATGGAGTTTGCTGCAACAAATAGAGCTAAGGTGAGCTGAGTGATCAATAGAGCCACACTGGGCTCTGGCCAACCAAAATAAACCAGACCATGAGCTCTACCAGATAAGGCCTCTGCTACAAGTACAGTAAGTGAGCAGCACCCAGGAAGACAGAGGCATTGTCATGAAGACTGAAGGAAAGAAGAGCATTACAAGTGCTGAGGAGCTGATCTTCCCCTAGGCAAGAAGCTGGGAAAGTCTTCCTTCCCCCAGATGCCCTGGGAGAGAATTGGGGAACATGAAGACTCTGGGAAACTGAGCATTTTTTTTATCAAAAGATAAAGAGCACAAGGATTATTTAGATCATTATGATAACCTACATTTTTTAAGCATAATTTTAAAAACACATCTTGACTGCATATATGCAAGATTGCATAAATTTTTAAACACGTTAACAATTGCTTACTAAATAAATGAAGGACCCAAATAAGAAAGAAGAGAAAAAATAAGCAAGATCCTTAACATGACTTATCTCCTTCAACAGTAGAGTTATCCAGCAAGAGAAATACTAAAACTTAAGCTATTGCTTTAGCACTAAGATTAAGGTTCCTCCCCACATGTTAGTCCCAGTAAAGAAGAGTCTGAGAAAAAATTGTGAAGTTCATGCAATTGTTTTTAATTCTTTCAGCATTCAACATTCTACTAAGCTACCTGACTTACCCCAGTTTTGTTGTTGTTGTTGTTAGCCATTACAAATAAGTTGCTCTCAGGGAAAACTGTGATATTAGTTTTAAATCTCTGGGTGAGTTTATTAATGCTAAATAATGAAAGATGTTATATTTAAAGGCATTTCAAGAACAACAAAATCTAGTTTCCACAACACACACTGGGGCCTGTCAGAGGGCGGGGGGTAGAAGGAGGGAGAGGATCAGGAAGAATGGCTAATGAATGCTGAGCTTAATACCTGGGTGATAGGATGATCTCTGCAGTGAACCAACATGGCACATGTTTGCCTATATAACAAACTTGCACATCGTGCACATGTGTCCCTGAACTTAAAAGTTGAAAATTTGAAAATATATATACCAACAGAGTAAACAGACAACCTACATAATGGGAGTATAGATTCACAAAATCTGCATCCAACAAAGGTCTAATACCCAGAATCTATAATGAACTACAATAAAACTAGCAAAAACCAAATAACCCTATTTAAAATGGGCAAAAGACATGAACAGACACTTCTCAAAAGATACACAAATAGCCAAACATGAAAAATGGGCCACATCACTAATCATCAGAGAAACAGAAATCAAAAACACAATGAGATACCATCTCACATTAGTCAGAATGGTTATTATCAAAAAGACAAAAAGTGACTGATTTTGGTGAGGCTACAGAAGAAAGGAAATGCTTATACACTACTGATGGGAATGTAAATTAGTTCAGCCACTGTGGGTAACAGTTTGGAGATTTCTCAAAGAACTTAAAACAAAACTGCCATTTGAACCAGCAGTCCCATTACTGGGTATAAACCTAAAATCATTCTACCAAAAAAAAAAAATCTAGTTTCCATAGCAACTATTTTGTATTATGGAAGTGACACAAAAGCTAAAGTAAAAAGTTCTACCACTTTCTTACTGTGTGACCTTAACCTCTCTGATAATGTTTCTTCACTTTTGAAATAATGGAAAACTAATCATTATTCTACCAATTCTATTCATTTTTATGAAGATTGAAACTACATTAGTGAAAGTGCCTTGCAGTCTTTGAAGAATATAGTTATCATTGTTATATCAAAGATCAAAGAGAGATTTAGGGCTCAAGGCAGGCCTTCAGGATTACCCTGAGATAGCACTGTGGGTATTGTTTAATGATCTTTTACTATGTGCGATCTAGAGAAAGGAAGAAAGTTCTAAATGCTCACGTATTGTGGTCATAAAATGCTTAAATTACTCCCTCCTAATCCCCTTCTAAGATAAATGTTGGTGAGGAGCCAGGATTGGCACTTTAGTTTTGTTAACAATGGTGGGGAAGGAGTTGAGTAGAAATCAAAGCCCTTGGTAATGTAATATAATGATATATGGGGTCTGAGTGCCCTACTGCCTCCTAGCAATGAAAAATTTGACTTCTAGAGTCAAGAACTTCTGTTTTTGCTAGTCTCCCCCAAATTGTCACCCTGTGGTTGTACATATTTTTTTGTTCATAGTAGTAGGGATATTGATTTTTTGCTTACTATATTAGTTAGTCCCCTGAAAAACTGAGTAGTAATTTATATGATTGATAAGCTTACATACCACACAAAACCCAGGCTCTGGCTTGAACAGTTATGGGTGGGGAATGATATGTCTTGGTTTGCAGAGAATATAATTACAAAATAATTATTAATGACTTACCTCTCACTCTCAAAAGTGTTCTGGTTATGACAATTAATTATATGATCATTTTACTTTTCCTGTATGTGAACCAGAACTGGGGCACACGGGTACCCTCGATAAAACCCAGATTTAATCAGCTGCAAAAATCTTCCTCAGAAAAAGAAAAGTTCAAGGTTTCAATAATTCGAACTTTATGTTAATTTTTAACAACTCTGATGTTCGGTGACCTATTTCAGAAATATTGTAGCAATTAAAAGAATAATAGAGAATAACAATTAACTTCTGCTACTTTGTGGATCATACAAGCTAGTATAATATTAGAAAGACAAAAGATCAGTGTAATTAAGTTGATCTGATAGGGTAATAAAAATTACTCTTAAAATCAGAGTGAATGAGTCTATATTCAATAACTAGATAATATTTTAATATTAATCATTTCAGACATTTTGAGTGTTGTTTTGTAGAATTGGGTCCATCTTGATGAAGTTCCCAGTCATTTGTAAATAATACATGCCATTTCATCATTGTATATAATGTTCAACTAATGTTAATCAGCTCAAGTTGGTTGGTAATGTTGTATTATTCAGGTCTAGTATATCCTCACTAATATTCTTTCTACTTCTTCTATGAAGTACTGATATGAGAATGTTGAATTCACTCTCATGGTGTTGAATTCACTTGATAGAATTCAGTTCTTGTATCAAGTAATGATATGAGAGTGTTTAATGAACTCTGTCACCCTGTAATGATATAGAACAATAGAACTTATTCCTCCTACCTAGCTGTAATTTTGTATCTATTAACCAACCTCTCTTTATCCCTCACTTTCCCCAAATCTTACCAGCCTCTAGTGAGCATTCTGCTTTCTAGTTTTACAAGATCAACTTATTTAGCTTCCACATATGAGTGAGAATATGCAGTATTTATCTTTCTGTGTCTGGCTTATTTCATTTCATATAATGTTCTCCAAACTCCTCCATGATGCCACAAATGACAGGATTTATTTATTTTTTTGGCTTAAAGTCTATTTTATCTGATGTAAGTTTAGCTACTCCTGATCATTTTTGGTTTCCCTTTGAATGGATTATCTTTTTCCATCCATTAACTTTAAATCTATATGTGTTTTTAAAGGTGAAGTGAGTGTTTTATAGGAAGCATATAGTTGGGTGTTGTTTTTTTTAATTCATTCATTTCAAAAAAAATTATCCATTTTTTTAATCCAATGGTTTTTTCAGCTATTTTATATCATTTAATTGGGAGATTTAATCCATATATATTCAAGGTTACTACTGATAGCTGAGGTCTTACTCATCTCAATTTGTTAACTGTTTTCTTGTTGTTTTGTGCATCCTTTCTTTCTTCCTCTTGTATTTTGTATCATTTTCAATGGATGTATTTCTGTAGTGATAAGTTAGATGCCTTTCTCTTGCTCATTGGTGTATCCATTCTGCTAGTGAGTTTTATATTCTAATCTGCTTTCTTAACCTTTCACTTCGAGATGCAGGATTCCCTGAAGTATTTCTTGTAAGATCAGTCTAGCAGTGATAAATTTCCTATTTTTGCTTGTCTTGGAAAGATTTTATTTAGCCTTCATTTTTGAAGAATATCTTTGCTGAGTGTAGTATTCTTGGCCAGCAGAGGTATTTTGAGCACCTTAAATGTGTTGTTCCATTCTCTCCTAGTGTGCAAATTTTCTGCTGAGAAAACTGTTGTTAGTCTAATGGAGATTTTCTTATATGTGACTTAATGTTTTTCCCTATTTTTAAAATCCTTTCTTTGTCTTTGCCTTTTGAAAGTATGAGCTTAGTTGGCCTTGGAGAGGGGCTTTTTGGGTTAAGTATATGTGGGGCCTTTGAGAGCTAGACATCCTGGATATCCTGGATCTAGATTTTCATATTTCTCTTTAGACATGGGAAATTTTCAGCTGTTATTTTCTTAAATATGTTCACTATGCCTCTTCCCACTTCTTCTACTTCTGCAACTCTCAGATTCATATATTTCATTAAGGCTGCTTAATGATATCCTGTAAGTCCTATAAGCTTTGTGAAAGAAAAATAAATCTTGGGACCCTAAAATCCCTAAGCCAGATGGAAAAGTCAGTCTGGGAGCTGCAAGGGCAAACCTACCTTCCATTCTATTCCTAAATAAGATAGCTACAAAAAAAAATAAATAAATAAAGCTACATACCTTCCTCACAAGTTGCCCACAAGGAAATTTTCTGTGAACAAGGGACAGACAGAACTCAAAGTCATCCCTCTGCTCATGTGAGACAAATGCCTATCTGATTGCTTCCTTTGACCTATTGTTTCACTAAGCCAGATCAAGGCATAAGTGACTATTCCTATAAATTGTGTATTTAGTGAAAGGCTAATCAGAAACTCAAAAGAATGCATCTACTTGTCTTTTATCTACTTATGACCTAGAAGCTGCCTCCTAGCATCAAGGTGTCCTGCCTTTCTGGACTGAACCAATGTACATCTTACATATATGGATCAAAGACTCAAGTCTCCCTAAAATGTATAAAACCAAGCTGTTCCCTGACCACCTTGGGCATGTATCATCAGGCCCTCCTGAGGCTGCGTCATGGGCATGTCCTTAACCTTAGCAAAATAAACTTTCTAAATTGATTGAGACTTGTCTCAGATGCCTCTGGTTTACAACTTTTTTCATTCTTTCTTATTTATTTACTTATTTTTTTCTGACTGAATTATTTCTAAAGACTTCGCTTCAAATTCAGAAATTCTTTCTTCTGCTTGACCTAGCTTAATGTTGAAGCTGTGATTGTATTTTTCATTATACTACTACTGAAATTATTTAGCCCAACTTTTTTTTTTTTTCTTTTTTTGGCTCACTGCAACCTCTGCCTCCTAGGTTCAAGTGATTCTCCTACCTCAGCCTCCTGAGTAGCTAGGATTACAGGCACATACCACCACACCTGCCTAATTTTTGTATTTTTAGTAGAGATGGGGTTTCACCATGTTAGCCAGGCTGGTCTCGAACTCCAGACCTCAAGTGATCTGCCCACCTCAGCCTCCCAAAGTGCTGGGATAAAATAAACTTTTTAACTACAATACTGGTTTGTTTGTGATTTTGTTTATAATTTATCCCAATGAACATTGCATATTAGAATATAATAATGTAAAATGTAAAGACAACTAAATATTTAAATTCCCAGCATTCACATGTAATTGTAATATAACTTAGTTACTATAATTCTTGTTTCCATTAAAAAGAAAGCCTTGGGAAAATATTTTCAAAATAAAATAAATTATTAATAGCTATCTCTAAAACCTTGATAAGTTTTTTAAAGACTCTGTGCAAGATGCATATTAGAAACATACAGAAATGTTACTTTCTTACTTCACCACTAAGAGGGTGAAATCAAGGTGCTAGAAAGGCAGCACCCCCTCTAGT
Organism: Alouatta palliata; assembly: GCA_004027835.1. Taxonomy (NCBI): domain Eukaryota; kingdom Metazoa; phylum Chordata; class Mammalia; order Primates; family Atelidae; genus Alouatta; species Alouatta palliata. The sequence goes on along the minus strand of PVKV010006897.1, from coordinate 63,612 downwards.
GGCTCTGGGAGAAAGCCTGATTATCTAAAACAGATGGTAATTCAACAAGCTGAATTACCATCTGGTAATTCAACATACCTAAAAACACACGTGAATTATTTGACATATTGTTTTATTTCTGCTTTTTTTTTTTTTTTTTTTTTCCTGAGACAGAGTTTCACTCTTGTTGCCCAGGCTGGAGCGCAACATCTCAATCTTGGCTCACCACAACCTCTGCCTCCAGGGTACAAGCAATTCTTCTGCCTCAGGCTCCCAAGTAGCTGGGATTACAGGCATGAGCAACCATACTTGGCTAATTTTGTATTTTTTTAGTAGAGACAAGGTTTCTCCATGTTGGTCAGGCTGGTCTTGAACTCCTGACCTCAGGTGATCTACCTGCCTCAGCCTCCCAAAGTGCTGGCTGGGATAACGGGTGACACATTGCTTTCTTTAACTGATAATCATGTTATTATACAGTTCAAAGTATTCTGGTTTATATATTTAAAAGATTAAAATAGTCAGACTTTCTGGGTTAACCTGAATAGTCCTAACTTTTTGCCATTCCCTCCAAGTGGTTTAGCATCTTGGCTTATATCTCATATTGGGTTTATAGGTTCTCTTTGGGAATCTTTGTTCCCCTTTCTGTTCCCAGAATTCTGGAAGGTAAGAAATATTATCTCTTCTGTGGGAAATTCTGAACAGAAAGGGCCTAAATATTCTGACATTGTGGATTCTCCAAGTAAACCTCCCAGATACCCTATAATGTATCTAGCAATGAATAAACATCATTTATGTGCTCAGAACTTCTAAAGAAGTTTTAGATAACCACCTGTATTAGTCAGTTCTCATACTACTAATAAAGTTATACCTGAGACTGTGGGTAATTTATAAAGAAAACAAGGTTTAATGGACTCACAGTTCCACCTGTCCGGGGAGGCCTCACAATCGTAGCAGAAGGCAAGGAAGAGAAAGGCACGTCTCACATGGTGTCAGACAAGAGAGGAAAGAGAGCCAAGTGAAAGGGGAAACCGCTTATAAAGCCATCAGATCTTGTGAGACTTATTCAATACCACAAGAATAGTATGGGGGAAACTGCTCCAATGATTCGGTTATCTCCTACCAGGTCCCTTCCACAACACATGGAAATTATGAAAGCTACAGTTCAAGATGAGATTTGGGTGGGGACACAGCCAAACCATATCATCATCTAACAATATGAAATATGTTAGATAACAATCTAAAACATTTCATATGTAATATGAACATTCTATGTATATGAATACTATATATATATAAACATATAATGTTTGTATGTTATCTATAGACTACACATACATATGTATACATTCAGAGAAACAAGAAAATGTGTATTCATGAAAAAAACCAGTAGTGGCCACAGGGAGAGGCTCCTCTGCCTATGGAAAGGGGAGGGAAGAACAGGAAGAAATTTGTATTGTAATTTAAGTACCAGCTTAGCCGCGGTAGAATAGAACATCAAGTAAATTGCTAATGTTTTTTACTCCAATCCCTGGCTGCCAGACAGCAACTCTAAACCAATCAAAGGCCCAGGGGAACTCACTGCCCTGAAGGGATGGGACTTGGGCAGGCCTAGTCCTATGCTGGCTTCAGGTCTGACCCAGTGCAATCCCAGTGATGGTGGCTACAGAGCAGCTTGAATCATGATATCCCCAGATCCAGGTGACTCAGCAAAGAGAGAGACTTCATTTGTTTAAGAGAAAGAAAAAAAAAAAAAAAAACAGGAGTCTGTCTAGTAATCCAGAGAATTCTTTTAGATCTCATCTGAGACTGCCATGGTAGTAATTCTGTGAGTCGGCAAAAATCACATTGTTATTGGGCTTAGGACTCAAGTCCCTTTGAATATCTGGAAAGCCTTCCCAAGAAGGACAGGCACAAACAAGCCCGGACTGTGAAGACTACAATAAATACCTAATGGCCAGTCACTGACAAACATCTATAACCATCAACACCATCCAAGAAAACATGATCTCACCTTTCACACAGATAATTCAAAGTAACTGTTTTGAGAAAACTCAAAGAAATTCAAGATAACACATGGAAGGAATTCAGAATTCCAAAGATAAATTTAACAAGCAGATTGAAATAATTAAAGAGAATCAAGCAGAAATTCTAGAGTTGAAAAGTGCAATTGGCATGCTGAAAAATGCATCAGAGTCTCTTAATAGCAGTATTAATCAAGCAGAAGAATTACTGGGGTTGAATACAAGCTATTTGAGAATACACAGAAGAGAAAATAAAAAATAATAAAGCACACCTACAACATCTATCAAAAAAGCCTTAAAAGGCCAAATCTAAGAGTTATTGGCTTTAAAGAGGAGGTAGAGAAAGTGACAGCAATAGAATATTCAAAAGGATAATATTGGAGAACTTCCCAAACCTAGAGAAAGATGTTAACATTGACGTACAAGTAGGTTATAGAGCACCAAGCAGATTTAACACAAAGAAGATTACTTCAAAGCATTTAATAATCAAACTCCCAAAGGTCAAGGATAAAGAAAGAATCCAAAAAGCAGAAAAAAAAAAGAAACAAATAGTATATTACAATGCTCAAATACATCTGGCAGCAGACTTTTCAGTGGAAACAAGAGAGAGTGGTATGACATAGTAAAAGTGCTGAAGAAAAAAAGCTTTTATCCTAGGATGATATATTCAACAAAAATATTCCTTAAGCATGAATGAGAAATAACGACTTTCCTGGACAACAGAAGCTGAGGGATTTCATCAGCACTAGATCTGTCCTACAAGAAATGCTAAAGGAAGTTTTTCAATCTGAAAAAAAAAGAGTGTTAATGAACAAGAAGAAAGCATTTGAAGGTACAAAACTCTTTGATAATAGTAAGCACACAGAAAAACACATAATAACATAACACTGTAATTGTGGGATGTAAACTCTTGACCTAAGTAGAAAGACTAAATGATAAACTTATCAAAAATAATAACCTCAACAAATTTTCAAGACATAATACAAAAAAGACATAAAGAGAAACAATAAAAAGTTAAAAATTGGGGGGGGGAGACAACAAAATTAACGTGTAGAGTTTCTATTAGTATTTTTGCATATTTATTTGTTTATGCATCAATGTTACACTGTTATCAGTTTAAAATAATGGGTTACAAGATAGTATTTGCAAGCCTCATGGTAACTTTGAATTTAAAAACATACAATGGGTACATAAATAATAAAAAGCTTGGGAGGCTGAGGCGGGCGGATCACGAGGTCAAGAGATCGAGACCATCCTGGTCAACATAGTGAAACCCCGTCTCTACTAAAAATAAAAAAAAAAAAAATAGCTGGGCGTGGTGGCGCACACCTGTAGTCCCAGCTACTTGGGAGGCTGAGGCAGGAGAATTGCTTGAACCCGGGAGGCGGAGGTTGCAGTGAGCCGAGGTTGCACCACTGCACTCCAGCCTGGCGCCTGGTGACGGAGTGAGACTCTTGTCTCAAAAAAAAAATAAATAAAATAAAATAAATAAAAATAAAAAGCAAAAAATTAAAGCATACCACCAGAAAAAAACACCTTAACTAAAAGAAAGAAAATAAGGAAAGAAAGAAGACCAGAAAACAAATAACAAAATGGTGGAGGAAGCCCTTATTGATCAATAATAACACTGAATGTGAGTGGACCAAATTCTTCAATGAAAAGACATATAGTGGCTGAATGGATGGAAAAAATAAGACCCAATGATCTATTGCTTACAAAAACAAAACAAACAAACAAAAAAAAAAAACAAAAAAAAAACACTTCACCTAGAAATATACATAAAGACCGAAAATGAGATGGAAAAAGATATTCCATGCCAGTGGAAATCAGAAAAGATCATCAGTAGCTATACTTATAAGACAAAATAGATTTCAAGACAAAAACCATAAGAAGAGACAGAAAAGGTCATCATATAATGACAAAGTGGTTGATTCAGCAAGAGGGTATAACAATTGTAAATATATATGTACCCAATACTAGAGCAACTAGATACATAAAGCAAATATATGAAACCAAAGAGATAGACTCCAATACATTAGTAGCTGGAGATTCTAACATCCCACTTTCAGCATTGGACAAAACTCCCAGAGAGAAAACCAACAAAGAAACATCAGACTTATTCTGCACTATAGAACAAATGTACCCTAATAGTTATTTACATAATACTTTATCCAGTGGCTGCATAATACACATTTTTCTCTTTAGCACATGGATCATTCTCAAGGGTAGACCATATGTTAGGTCACAAAACAAGTTAAAACATTCAAAGAATTAAACTAATATTAACCATCTTCTCTGACAACCATGAAATAAATACAAATCAATACCAAGGAGAATTTTTTAAACTATACAAATATATGGAAACTAGACAATATGCTCCTTAATGACCAGTATGTCAATAAAGAAATTAAGAAGGAACTTGAAAAATTTCTTGAAACAAATGATAATAGAAACACAACATATCAAAACCTATGGAATATAGTGAACACAGTGGAAGAAAAACTTTCAATAAATAACCTAATGAGACATCTTAAACAAGTAGACAAGCAAGAGCAAAACAACCCCAAAATTAGTAGAAGAAAATAAATAATAAAAATCAGAGCATAAATGAATTTTAAATGAAGAAAACAATACAAAAGATCAATGAAACAAAAAGTTGATTTTTTGAAAAGATAAACAAAATTGACAAACCTTTAGCCAGACTAAGAAAAAGCAAAAGAAGGCCCAAATAAATAAAATCAGAGATTAAAAAAAAAGACATTAACAACTGATATAGCAGAAATTCAAAGGATAATTATTAGGTACCATATGTTGATAAACTGGGGAATATAGAAGAAATGGATAAATTCCTAGGAACATACAACATGCTGAAATTTAACCATGAAGAAATCCAAAACCTGAATAGGTCAGTAAAAAGTAATAAGATTGAAGCCATAATAAAAGATCTTCCAGTGAAGAAGAGCCTAGGACCCAATGGCTTCACTGCTAAACTCTAGCAAACATTTAAAGAACCAATACTAATCCTACTCAAAGTGTTGCAAAACACAAAGGAGGAGGGAATACTTCCAAACTGATTCTATGAGACTAGTATTGCCTTAATAACAAAACCAGGCAAAGGCATATTAAAATAAATAAATAAATAAATAAAAACTACAGGATAACGTCTCTGATGAATATTGATGCAAAAATCCTCAACAAAATACTAGCAAGTGAACTTCAACAATAAGTTATAAAGATCATTCATCATGACCAAGTGGGATTTATCCCAGGGATGCAGGGTTAGTTCAACGTAGTCAAATCAGTCAGTGTGATGCATCATATCAACAGAATGAAGGACAAAAACCCAAAAACCATATGATCATTTCAATGGATGCTGAAACACCATTTGATAAAGATCAACATCTTTCATGATTAAAAAAACACCTCAGAATACTGGGTATAAGGGGAGCATATCGCAACATAATAAAAGCCATATATGACAGACCCATAGCTAGTGTCATACTGTATAAGGAAAAACTGAAAATGTTTCCTCTTAAATCTGGAACATGACAAAGATACCCGTTTTCACCACTGTTATCCAACATAATACTGGAAGTCTTAGCTAGAGCAATCAGACAAGAGAAAGAAACAGGGGAATCCAAACTGAAAAAGAAGTCAAATTTTCCTGTTGGCAGTTGATATAATGTTATATTTGGGAAAACCTAAATCTGTACCAAAAAAGTATTCAAGCTGATAAACAAATTCAGTAAAGTTTCAGAATACATAATCAATGTACAAAAAAATCAGTAGCATTTCTATATATCAACAGTGAATAATCTGAAAGAGAAATCCAAAAAGGAATTCCATTTATAGCAGCCACAAGTAAAATTAAATACCTAGGTATTAACCAGAGAAGTGAAAAATCTTCACAATGAAACCTATAAAATATTGATGCAAAAATTTGAAGAGGACACAAAAATGGAAAGATACTCCATGTTCATGGATTGGAAGAATCAATATTATCAAAATGTCCACGCTATACAAAGTAATCTGCAGAGTCAGTCCAATCCCTATCAAAATACCAATGACATTCGTCACAGAAAACAATCTTAAAATTTATATGGAATCACCAAAGATTCAAAACAGATAAAACTGTCTTGAGCAAAAGAAATAAAGCTGTAGGCATCACATGATCTGACTTCAAAATATACTACAAAACTATAGTAACCAAACAGCATGATACTGCCATAAAAACAGACACATAAACTAATAGAACAGCATAGAGAACCCAGAAACAAATCTTCACACCTATAGGAAACTCATTTTTGACAAATACATTGGGGGAAAAAAGAGTCTTCAATAAATGATGCTGGGATAATTGAATATTCATATGTAGAAGAATGAAACTTGACCCCTATCTCTCATCGTATACAAAACTCAAATCAAAATGGATTAAAGGCTTAAAATCTAAGACCTCAGATTATGAAACTACTACAAGAAAACATTGGGGAAGCTCTCCAGGACATTGGTCTGGGCAAACATTTCTTAAATAATACCCCACAAGCACAGGCAACCAAAACAAAAATGAAGAAATGGGATCACATCATGTTAAAAAGCTTCAGCATAGCAAAGGAAACAATAAACAAAGTGAAAAGACAACCCACAGAGTGGGAGAAAATATTTAAAAAGAACCCATTTGATGAAGAATTAATAACCATAATATACAAGGAGCTCAAACAACTCTATAAGAAAAAATCTAATAGTTCCATTTTAAAATGAGCAAAAGATTTGAATATACATTTCTCACAAAAAGTCAAACAAATGGCAAATGTGTCTAATGACAATCATTCATCATCAGAGAAATGCAAATCAATACTACAATGAGATATTATCTCACCCCCATTGAAATGACTTTTTTTTTTTTTTTGAGACAGAGTCTTACTCTGTTGCCAGGCTGGAGTTCAATGGCATAATCTCAGCTCACTGCAACCTGCGCCTCCTGGGTTCAAGCAATTCCTCTGCCTCGGCCTCCTGAGTAGCTGGTACTACAGGTGCACCACCACGCCTGATTAATTTTTTGTATTTTAGTAGAGATGGTGTTTTACCATGTTGGCCAGGATGATCTCAAACTCCTGACCTCATGGTCTGCCAGCTTCGGCCTCCCAAAGTGCTGGGATTACAGGTGTGGGCCACTGTGCCCGGCCTAAAATGGCTTTTATCCAAAAGTCAGGCAATAACAAATGCTGGAAAGGATGTAGAGAAAAAGGAAACCTCGTACCCTGTTGGCAGGAATGGCAACTAGTACAACCACTATGGAGAACATTTTGGAGGTTCCTTAAAATACTAAATATATAGCTACCTTGTGATCCAGCAATCCCATTGCTGGGTATATAGGCCAAAGAAGGAAATCAGTGTATTAAAGAGATATTTGCACTTCCATGTTTATTGTAGCACTGTTCAAGATAGCGAAAATTTGGAAGCAACTCAGGTATCTATCAACAGATGAATGGATAAAGAAAATGTGATACGTATATGCAATGGAGTACTATTCATCCAAAAAAAAAAAAAAAAAAAGGATGAGATCCTGTCACTTGCAACAACATGAATGGAACTGGAGGTCATTATGTTAAATGAAATAAGCCAGGCAGAGAAAAACAAACATCACATATTCCTACTTATTTGTGGGATCTGAAAATAAAAACAATTGAACTTACAAAGACAGAGAATAGAAGGGTGATTACCAGAGGCCAGCAAGGGCAGTGAGAGAGATAGAGGAAGGTGGGGATGGGTACAATAAAAATAGTTAGAATGAATAAAACCTAGTATTTGACAGCACAACAAAAGAACTATAGTAATTTAATTATGCACTTTAAAATAACTAAAAGAGTATAATTAGATTGTAACACAAAGAATAAATGCTTAAGGGGATGGATATCCACTTATCCATGATATGATTTTTATGCATTGCATACCTATATCAAAATATCTCATGTATCCCATAAGTATATGCATCTACTGGGTACCCCCAAAAATTAGAAATTAATATTATTTTAATGTAAAAAAGTAAAAGAGTTGCCTACATTCCAAAATTCACAAAATACAAAATGAATAAAAATTGTAAAACAAATTTCAGAGCATTGTACAAATAAGTATATATGGCTGGGGGTAACATTTTCAGTCAGTGTACTGTGTAAGAATTCTAAAGGTACTACATTTTAAACACCTTGCAAGTGCTCTGGAAAACTTCTACTTGATAACTAATGGAGGGTGTGTAGAAAATTTGCAGAGCAGGTATATATCAAGTCTATAAGAGAAGAGAGTAACTGAGGCCCATTAGTCAGCTCCCTTGGCTTCTCCTTGGTTGACTACTCTGGATCTTTTCCTTTCTTCTCACAGCCCTTAAACTGAATCACTCTGGTGCTTTCTATATTAGCAAATTATAACCGTTAAAAAGACATCAACTCAGATATAGAAAGAACAAAAGAAGAAAGAATAAGAAAAAAGATATCAACTAAATCTGTGTAAACATACGTTTAACTTGAGGCTCTGCTTCTGGAACCATTCATTGCTTGGGGCCAAGAACTATATTAATGTGTCCAATTCTTCAAACAAAGGTGATTTAATACAGAAAGTTGGTAATTGATGTGTTAGAAGGTGAAAAGATTACAAAGGGCAAATTGAGGTCACCCAAAACATTAAGAACATTAAGGCCCCGAGGGAGGACAAAAAGAAAGTGATGTGGTCACCAGAACTGAGACCTCAGAGGAAAGAGTATAGCCCAGTGGCTGCTCAAAAGGGAAAGCTCATACTCACACTGCCAAAAGAGTATGGTCCAGCTGTGTGGCTGATCCCCGTGAGAGGGAGGCAATGCTGGTGCCAAGAGGGCCTAAAGCAGCTGATCCAACCATGTGACATGGAGTGACACAAATGGGCGTTGGAAAGGAAATCCCTTCTCCCCTCCACTGCTTTCCAGTCTCTCTAGTACCTCTCATTGGCAGAATCGTTAGAAAAGTCAGATGTCAAGGGAGACTGGGAAATCACATTTGGAGCGTCACAGTCCTGGCAAAACAAAGCAAGCTATAAAAGGGTAAACCGTGTGAGACAATAGGTAAATAAACAACATTGCATTTTTGCTTACTTCAACTTCAACCTACAGTCATCCTTGCTTCCCTCCAGAGGCCACATATACGGCATCTCCCTTAAAGAAGATGAAACTCTTCCCTCTGGCCTTTCCCAGCACTAAGGAACCCTGTTTCAAGAGACTCTCCTTTCTCCAGCATCTTCAGGTACCCCTTCCCTTAAGATCATTTCAAACTGCCATGGGTCTTGCACAGACAACTAACTGCTGTGAAAGAAACTCCCACTTAATTTTCCCTCCAGCTGCTCTCCTGTTTCCTTCCCTCTGATAACAAACTTCCTAAAGAATAACTTGCTTCCCTTTTTGATCCTTTCTGATTCCCCTCTGCAGGCCCACCCTCCCTCCACGATCACAAAGGACCTTTGGGAACCAGTTCCAAGATTGCCGTCAGCTTCTTTCCTCTTGACTTCCTGCTGCAGAGTTCTCTTCTCTTCATGACTCTGCCTTATGTAATTTCCATCTCTTCACTTTTCCTATCAATTTTCTTGAAGACTTCTCTTCCCTCTAAAATTTCTCTCTCAAAAAATCAGTTCATATTGAGAGTTAGGAATTATCACCTCTCACATTATTGGTCTCAGATCCATGTACTGAGTCATTTTACATTGCATACAACATCCCCATGCTTCCCAGCACCCAGCTGGAATTTTCACTCAACATATTTCAAAGTTACCTAAAATTTAACATGTTCAAATCAACCTCCTTTGTTAGTGAATAAAGCTACTTTCCTCCCACTCCTTCAGGCAGAAATGTTTGGAGTTGTTTTGGAGTTATCACAAGTTCTTTAAATTTCTCTTTAAAATTTATTTCTTTATTTCTTCCTTGCTATTTCTACTAAGTCCTGGAACTAGAGCAGTGAGCAGACAGGAGTACAGACTTTGAAGGCAGGAAGTCTGAGTTCTAATTCTGATTCAGCTGCAATCTGGCTGGGGGCCCTGGTTCTGGGTTATGGTTTCCTTACCTGTGAAAATGAATCATATTAGTACCCACATCGTAGGATTAATCTGAGGATTAAATGAGTTAGTAAACATAAAGCACTTAGAACAGTGCCTGGCATATATTAAGTGTCACTTAATTGTTAGCTGTTGTTATTATCATTACTATTCCTTAGGAACTTGTACTCTGGGGAAAACCTCTTAGAATTGTATCTCAGGCATTTGCTTAACCTCTTTTATCCTCAGTTTCTTCATAAAGTGTAATGTATGATACTGTCTTGCTAAAAACAATTAAGTTAAAAGATGTAAGGAAAGCACTTAATAAGTAATTACTCAATACATTTTGGCCATTATTGGTAATACAATATGATTGTCAATGAAAATAATATGATCCTATGGAAAATCCCTATAGATCCTTCATACTTAGAAAACTATTTTCAATTTATAGACAATGTATTAGTCTCTTCTTATACTATGAAGAAATACCTGATACTGTATAATCTGTAAAGGAAAGAGGTTTAATTGACTCAGTTCTGCATTGCTTGGGAGACCTCAGGAAACTTACAGTCATGGGGGGAAGGAAAAGAAGCAGGCACCTTCTTAACAGGGTGACAGGACAGAGTGAGTGCAGCAGGGGAAATGCCAGATGCTTATAAAACCATCAGATCTCATGAGACTCACTCATGATCATGAGAACAGCATGGGTGGAACCATCCCCATGATCTAGTTTCCTCCACCTGGTCCCACCCTTGACACATGGGGAATATGGGGATTACAGTTCAAGGTGAGATTTGGATGGGGTCACAGAGCAAAACCATATCAGATAGTACCCTTCACTTGCATATATATTCTTTTATTGTTGCAATTGTGGAATTCATGCCATTTTTAAATTTTACATTATTATATAATATTTTTGTTTCTGCATCATCTTAAAAATGATTATTGGCATAGCACTTTCTTATACCAATCTACAATATTTCACTAAACCATTTGCTGAACATTAAGATTTTTTTGAGTTTGGTACTCAGGGGAATCTGCCAAGAATATTTGTACAACTTTGTCTATTGACTAATCTGAGATTATTTCCCGAAAACTTTCACAGGGAGAGACACAAACATGCATTTCCAACATTCTTTATATGCATTTTATGTGAGGATTAGGACAAAGTTGGAAAAATATTTTCTAACTAGAGGGTAAAGGAGATAACTTTAACTCTCTCACCAACTTTGGTTTCAATGCCAAAGTGAAATATAGTGAATACTTGATTTGTGGTGTTGGAGTTGGGTAGATTAAATATTCAGACCTAGAAGCTTAGACGTTTTGCTCCTTAGCCTGCTTCAACACCACAATATTTGAAAGATTTAGATTATTTATGCATTCATGAGAACAGTCCTATATTTTTCCTATCCAAATATACTTTAAATAAATATTAACCACGTTGCTTTGCCAAGTCATTTGGCCAATAAAATGAGGAATTTAAACAGTATGACTTCTGAGCTCCTTGCCACTTACAGTGTTTTTCCTCAGGCCTTGCACAATGTAGAGCTATCATTCGGGTAGACAGCTGAATGTCTTACTCAAACTCTCTTCTGCCCCACTCCTTTCTTTTAGTGGAAAGAATATGGGCAATCAGACAGCTGTGACTTGGGATTCTGCCTCTGCCATTTACTAGCTTTGTGGCACCTTTGAAGATGATGTGGCTTTCTCCACCTGCATAACTTCAACCCTCTGCTTTTCACTGATTGCTTCATGGTCGGACATCAGACTCAGGTTGGACCCCTGACCCAACTGTGTGATAGACTCTAGTTAAAAAATAGAATAATTAGGGCCATAGCATATTCAGAAAGAGAGAGAAGCATCTTGATGTTCACTTGCTCAAAATATACCACCCACGTCTTGTTTTTTGATGTTTCTGTGACTGTCTGTTATATTATACTGTAAAACTCATTAACACCAGCCTGACTGCAGTTCTATTCTTAAAGCCAACATCTCTGACTTAAGAAGCACATTCAGAGATCTATAACTTCTGAGCTTCTCTTACCTCATCTATAAAACAAGAATAATAATACCTTCCTTGTAAGGTTACACTGAAGATTCCAGGTAATAATGTATGGAAAAACTCTGAGATCTGAAAACATAGTAGGTGCTCAATAAATTATGGCCCTTAACTTCCTGCAAATTTATGCTTCATAAGTAAACCACCAATATACTAGGAATTCAAATTATTTCTGATACCCTACCGTGTCTGTCCATCACTCTGTAAACAAATCAATTCAATCAGTCTTTCAAATTGGTTGCAACAAGTGAATTCCTTGATGCTATCCAGCCTACCTGGTAAGAAGCTAGACTCCCTTCCTTTACACTACCCTCCACAAAGTGGGTGAGCAGAGTGGTGGCCATTTTCTAGAAGTCATGCCTATTCAGTGACCATAAGACCACAATGAGGAAACAAAAAACTTTTCTCACCTCTCTGTTGGGTGGAGTAGTGCACTCCTAGTAGGGCTCTCTACATCTGCATAATTGGTGTAGTTAAACAATAATGTTGTTCCCTTCACAATTCTAGAAAAATATAGTTTATGTATATATGTTGACAGACTACATCCAATTAAATTGTTAAATGCATTGTGGCCCTCAAGTCTTGGTAGAAGACTTGAGATTTATTTAAAAAAACAAACTCATATTCACTTATACTTATGGTATTGAACAAAGAACAATGAAGTGCCCAAGTGAGTTTTTTGGTCTGTTTGCCAAAATGATCACTTTTGAGTTTCTGAACATCTCTCTACAAATCCTTCTTCTTCTAAGTTCTTCAATCAGAGTGCCCTCTCCCTGACATAGTATTACCCAGATAGGCTGACTGGCCTACCTGTGTGCCTTTCTCCTTCCTAGATTGAGAGCTTCCATTTATGCGTAATAATTGTAGCTAATATTTATTGAAGATTCTCTTATCTGCCATAGATGCTTTACATTGATTATTTAATTTATTCACTATACAATCTTTTAAAGAGATGCTGTTACTCATTCTCACCTTAAAGACAAGGAACCTAAGGCAAAGAACAGTCAACTAATAAGTTCAAGTATACAGAGATAGTAACAAGTACAATCTGACTGATCTCAAAGGCTATATCATAACCACTGCCCTATACTGCCTCTCCGCAGGGGTAGAAATCATGTCTTATTCATCACTGCCACCCTACCAGACCCAGCTTAGTGCCTGACACAGGGAGATGCTCAGTCAATGCTGGTTGGTAAGAGTGGAGTAGAAATGCAAGGCACAGTGAGTCCCTCTGCTGTGACTGATGGGGTGTCTGATTCTCTGCTATAAAGAGAAGAAAGGTGCTGTATCAAACACACTCCTCTGGCTCCTAGCTCTCTGTGTCCAACTTCGTTTACCCCTTCCTTATTCCTCCTCCTTCCTAACTGCACCACTTGGATTAAAAGTTGCAGTTTAGTGAAGACAAAGGGAAAAGAGAACTCTGAATGATCCCTGTGGGTCTGAGAGAAGAGAAATAGGAATTTGAGAGAGGAGGAAGAGAGTAAGGAAGAGAGAAGTGAGTAAAATTTATCACTTTAACTTAATGTTTAACCTAATGAAAGCAAAATCTTATCTGAAATTGGAAAAGTCAAGGTTTTGAGTGCTGGTTCAGTGCCCATTTCTTAATGATTTGATGTCTGAGAATAATGTGATGGGTGTGACCTGAAGACTTAGATCACGTGTGGAATTGGAATTGGGTGTTATACTTGCAAATAAGATAAATATCTGTGCAATATACCTGCTTTATGCACTCGAGCAGGGAAGAAATCCACAAGGACCCGTCTCCTGGTCTGCAGAGAAGACAAGAAACAACATGAGCACGGCAGGAAAAGTAAGCAACAAATATATTACTGTTGGAAATATATTCTCATCAATAGAACAAAGAAAGGAATACAGTATTTGATGAATAATTTAAAATTCATATCTAAATTAGAAATTATATGCTGAAATATGATGTGCAATATATGCTACAATATGTGATGTATACTGAACTGCAGTGGAAATAAGCTATTCCTAAATACCTTCAAGAAGAATGTACAGAATCTGTATTGTCTTTATTTCCTAAATTAAATAAATTTGTAGTAAAGTGACAATTTATTTCAAGCTAATCATGACTGATTTGTAAATCTAAAGTCAGAAAAGTCTTTAATCAGAAGTTATCTTTATATTAAGAAGCCATAATTTAAATGTGTTATTACTTGTATTCATATTTTTTGTGAACACAAGAAAGGTAAGTCTGAAAAAACTTTTATGAGAGGAATTTGAGTCAGAAGATTTTGAAATATCTTTTTAACCTCACTATAAAATATCTTACAAAATACTCATTGTTCTCACACTATTAGAATCATCAATGTTAAGCAAGATACCACATGCAAATTCTAATTAAAGGGGACCCATTATGACACAATTCAGGCAATTTTCACAGCAATCCTATGGAACAGTATCTTTCCTGTATAAGAGTCACTATGATTTCACAGGAAAATAATAATACAATTTGAATCACTTTTTAGCACTGAGAACACAGATATTTGTTTTTTTCTTCCATAAATTATATTTATTTTTTCAGTGTGTTTACAGGTGCACAGAAATCCATGTGCTCATTCATATAATCAATTGATATTTTTAATTGCCTAATTAAAAACCTGTGCAACTATTTCCAGCCATTTGTTGTGTTAGGAGTGTACCACACAGTAAAATATCTCACTATAGTAACTCAGTTTAAAGGTTCTGAGGCTTCTCTCTATGCTGTGTGACAAAACAGGCTCTTCAATAAGAAAGGTTAGAAATTACATGAGTGGCCCACTGTTCTTCTACCACTTCATTTTACCTCCATTCATTATTGATTAATATTTACATTCCTCATAGAAAATAATTAGGAAAAAGAAAATTTAAACTTACCGTTTACCAAACTTGACTTAAAAAAAATAATGAGTTCATAGAGCAAAAGTATAAACCAATCATATTAATAAAAATGATAACTGATGAAATCGATAATTAATCCTCCCCTCTTGGATGCAATGTCAATAACTTAGCTTTCTGACAGCATTTCATTTATGTTTACCTGTCCTGCATTTTATTTTCCTCAAATGATAAATAATGACAATACTAACATCTATTTCATAAATTAATAGTAAAAAGCACTTAGAATAGTACCTGGTCATTTGGGTTGGTTCCAGGTCTTTGCTATTGTAAACTGTGCTGCAATGAACATTCGTGTGCATGTGTCCTTATAGTAGAACGATTTATAATCCTTTGGATATATACCCAGTAATACCCAAAACCTAAAATACAATTAAAAAAAAAAGAATAGTACCTGGTAAATAAAAATGAGTCAATAAATATTAGCCAATATTATTCTTATTGCTATTTAACATTTTGCTATTTACTACCATGGAGTATTGAAAATATGAGGCTAGATTGATCTCTTTTTTTTTTTTTTTTTTTTTTTTTTTTGGAGACAGAGTCTCTTTCCATTGCCCGGACTGGTTAGAGTGCCATCTCAGCTCACTGCAACCTCTACCTCCCAGGTCAAGCAATTCTCCTGCCTCAACCTCCCAAGTAGCTGGGATTACAGGCACATGCTACCATGTCTGGCTAATTGTAGTATTTTCAGTAGAGACAGAGTTTCACCATGTTGGTCAGGCTGTTCTCAAACTCCTGACCTCAGGTGACCTGTCCTCCGTGACCTCCCAAAGTGCTGGGATTACAGGCGTGAGCAGTTCTGCCCAGCCTGACCTTTATTCTCTGGACAGCCAGCTTTAAGACTTCAGGAAAATTACTCAATCACTGAGTCAGTTGGTCCTTAATTATTTCAGCTGTAATAAGATCAATAATTCAATAATACTGTTCTTGTAGCATCCTTTTTAGGTTTAAAAATAATACATGTTGTTTACAACAGCACAATTTCCAACTGCAAAAGTATCGAAACAACCTAAGTGCCCATCAACCAACGAGTGGATAAAGAGAATATGATATATATACACCATGGAATACTACTTGGCCACAAAATGGAACAAAATAATGAATGGCCTTTGCAGCAACTTAGATGAAGCTGGAGGTCTATTCTAAGTGAAGTAACTCAGGAATAGAAAATAAATACCATATGATCTCACTTATAAGTGGGAGCTAAGCTATGAGAATGCAAAGACATAAGAATGATATAATGAACAAAGCATTTTTATGCAAAGGCATAAGAATATATAAAGGCATAAGAATGATATAATAGGGATGAAAGACTCCTCACATTGGGTACAATGTACACTGCTCAGGTGACAGATGCAGGAAGTCTCAGAAATCACCACTAAAGAATTTATCCATGTAATCAAAAGCCACCTGCACCCTCAAAACTATTGAAATTAAAAATAAATTTTAAAAATAAAAATAATGTAAATAATGCATGTAACTCACTCAACACAAGCCATTAATGTCACATCATAGGCACCTGATAATCAGTAACTCTTACTATTAGTACTTTATTTTTAAGTTTTCTGATATTTATTTTGGCATGGACCACACTGAAAATCCTGCAAAGTTGAAGGATTTGACAAATGAAGAATAAAAATGAGTTGGCAGAAGATGAAATTTCAATTGAATTTTTATCATACTTGCAATTATGTTGATTCTCTAGAAAGAGCTCTGTGAATTGTGCATGCTTTATGACAACAAAGATGGGTTTTACAGTACACTGCCATGCACTGGAAATATGTGATCAGCTTTTCTTTTTAAGGACATCTGTGGATAAACTTTACTAGCTAGAACTCAAATACACAGTTTCTCCAGTTTTGAAATACGTATGTGTGGTCTGAATGTACACACACACACACACACACACACACCATCACCACTAACTCTAACCTCTGTAATTTTTGGCTCAAATCTAAGCTGAAAGGAGTCTCTACATATAAATTAGATAACAAAACAGGCTGCCAAAGCTATATTTCAAATGGGTGTTGGAGACAAGTAGCACTCAGAAGTGGAGAGAGAAAATTAAAAGAGGACAATAGGCAAATGGAGAAAGAGACATCCTCCTACGTGTATAAGTAGGATGTGTATAGGCAAGTAGGTAAGTGTATAATTGTTTTTATAGAGTCAGATCCTTTTGGCCTAAGCAGAAAATTGAGCAAGAAAGCAGTGTATTTCATTTAGACACACACTGACTCTGGCAGAAAAATAAAGGTGAGTTAGACATGTACCAGCCAGTAGTGGTGGGTAAACAGATTTCTTCCAGGACAGCATTAGAAAATATCAGGATTAAACATCTCCGGAGGAAAAAAAAAAAAAAAACAAAAGAACAGCCTAAATGAATATGTTCCAGTTTATCTCAGTGCTTTACTACACTTAACTGTGTTTATCTTTCCCTATGTTACTGCTTTTTAAAAAGATACTTTTATTCACTTTATAAACCAGAGGACTTCATTTCTATGCAACACGTGTTAGGTACCAGACATGGGACTCAATGTTGCATGTACAAAGATGAAAAGACACCATTTCTGACTTCAAGAGTGGGGAAACACTGGTACCATCTCCCTGTTTGATTTTCTAGGTAATCAAATGCAAAGCAGCTGTGCTATGGGAGTTAAAGAAACCCTTTTCCATTGAGGAGGTGGAAGTGGCACCTCCTAAGGCTCATGAAGTTCGCATTAAGGTGAAATATTTTTTCCATTTGTATTTAATTTTAAGTTTAAAAAATTCAGATAATATTAAAAATAGTAACATCCAAAGCCCAATAAGAGATATTTTTATGTGATTAGCCAGAAAATAAAATTACATTTGTTGTCAAGGAAAGTATAAATTGTTAATTTTTTTAAGTGTGAAAACAGTACATGCAGTATAATTCCAGTAAAATACAAAAGAATTTATGTGTTTGTACAGAAAAGAAATGCAAAGGAATATATACCAAGACTTCAAAATCAATTTGCATTAGATGTTTTCTTGGTATTAAGTTTCAGTTTCTACTTCTTTTTCTTTTAACTATACATTTTTCTATATCATACAAGACAAATATTTTAGGACCAATTATTTCACAGATTATGCTAAATTATTAAATTCAAGGGAGAAAGATAGAGGAAGGCTTTAGATTCAATTATCTTGGAGATAAACAGAATCTTTCATATTTGGGATTGGAGGGATTATCAGCAAAACCCTTGAAAACATGTTAGAATAAAAATTTTAGAAAATTGGATTTGTTAAGTCCATCTGACAGTCATAATCTTTTCTGAATCTAAATATCTTCTCTTTTTTTTTATATATTGTACTTTAGGTTTTGGGGTACATGTGCAGATCTTGCAGGATTGTTGCATAGGTACATGCATGGCAATGTGGTTTGTTGCCTCCATCCCCCTGTCACCTATGTCTGGCATTTCTCCCCATGTTATCGCTCCCCAACCTCCCCATACCCCTGCTGTACCTCCCCTGGCCCCCACAACAGACCCTAGTGTGTGATGCGTTCATCCGCTCCCTGTGTCCATGTGTTCTCACTGTTCAACACCCACCTATGAGTGAGAACATGCGGTGTTTGATTTTCTG
Source organism: Alouatta palliata (assembly GCA_004027835.1). Taxonomy (NCBI): domain Eukaryota; kingdom Metazoa; phylum Chordata; class Mammalia; order Primates; family Atelidae; genus Alouatta; species Alouatta palliata. Next base: position 45,003 of record PVKV010006897.1, on the reverse strand, counting down.
TTTTTGTGTCAGTTTGCTGAGAATAATGGTTTTCAGGTTCATTCACGTCCCTACAAAGGACATGAACTCATCGTTTTTTATGGCTGCATAGTATTCCATGGGGCATATGTGCCACATTTTCCCTGTCTGATCTGTCATCGATGGGCATTTGGGTTGGTTCCAAATCTTTCCTATTGTAAACAGTGCCACAATGAACATTCATGTACATAGGTCCTTATAATAGAAAAATTTATAATCCTCTGGATATATACCCAGTAGTGGAATTGCTGGGTCAAATGGAATTTCTATTTCTAGGTCCTTGAGGAATTGCCACACTGTCTTCCACAGTGGTTGAACTAATTTACACTCCCACCAACAATGTAAAAGTGTTCCTATTTCTCCACATCCTCTCCAGCAACTTTTGTCTCCAGATTTTTAATGATTGCCATTCTAACTGGCATAAGATAGTATCTCAATATGGTTTTGATTTGCATTTCTCTAATGACCAGTGATGATGATCATTTTCTCATGTTTTTTAGCCTTGTATATGTCTTCTTTTGAAAAGTCTCCATTCACATCCTTTGCCCACTTTTGAATGGGTTTGTTTGTTTCTTGTAATTCTGTTTTAGTTCTTTGTAGATTCTGGATATAAGTCCTTTGTCAGATGGGTAGATTGCAAAAATTTTTTCCCATTCTGTTGGTTGCTAGTTCACTCTAATGATTGTTTATTTTGCTGTGTAGAAGATCTGGAGTTTAATTAGATCCCATTTGTATATTTTGGCTTTTGCTGCCAATGCTTTTGGTGTTTTAGTCATGAAGTCCTTGCCTATGCGTATGTCCTGAATGGTTTTGCCTAGGTTTTCTTCTAGGGCTTTTTATTATTTTGAGATATGGTCCTCGATACCTAGTTTATTGAGAGATGTTAGCATAAAGCGCTGTTGAATTTTGTCAAAGTCCTTCTTGGCATCTATTGAGATAATCATGTGGTTTTTGTCTTTGGTTCTTTTTATGTTTGGAGTGGCTGGTACTGGTTGTTCCTTTCCTTGTTTAGTGCTTCTTTCAGGAGCTCTTGTAAGGCAGGCCTGGTGGTGGTGAAATCTCTCAGCAATTGCTTGTCCATAAAGAATTTTCTTTCTCCTTCACTTATGAAGCTTAGTTTGGCTGGATATGAAATTCCAGTTTGAAAGTTCTTTTCTTTAAGTATGTTAAATATTGGCCCCCAGTCTCTTCTGGCTTGTAGGGTTTCTGCCAAGAGATCTGTTGTGAGTCTGATGGGCTTCCCTTTGCGGGCAACCTGACCTTTCTCTCTGGCTGATCTTAGCACTTTTTCCTTCATTTCAACCCTGGTGAATCTGATGATTATGTGCCTTGGGGTTGCTCTTCTTGAGGAATATCTTTGTGGTGTTCTCTGTATTTCCTGGACTTGAATGTTGGCCTGCATTGCTGGGTTGGGGAAGTTCTCCTGCATAATATCCTGAAGAGTGTTTTCCAGCTTGGATTCATTCTCTCCGTCACATTCAGGTACACCTATCAAACGTAGTTTAGGTCTTTTCACATAATCCTATATTTCTTGGAGGTTTTGTTCATTTCTTTTCACTCTTTTTTCTCTAATCTTGCCTTCTCATTTTATTGCATTGAGTTGATCTTCAGTCTCTGATATAGTTTCTTCTGATTGGTCTATTCGTCTATTGAAATTTGTGTATGTGTCATGAAGTTCTCATGCTGTGTTTCTCAGCTCCATCAAGTCCTTTATATTCTTCTCTAAGCTGTATATTCTAGTTAGCATTTCATCTAACTTTTTTTCAGTGTCCTTACTTTCTTTACATTGGGTTAGCACATGTTCTTTTAGCTCTGAGAAGTTTGTTATTACCTACCTTCTGAAGCCTGTTTCTGTCAGTTCATCCGATTCATTCTCTATCCAGCTTTGTTCCCTAGCTAGTGAGGAGTTGTGATCCCTCGGAGGAGGAGAGGTGTTCTAGTTTTTGGTGTTTTCATCCTTTGTGCACTGGTTTCTTCCCATCTTCTTGCCTTTGTCTGCCTGTGGTCTTTGTAGTTGGTGACTTTCAGATGGGGTCTTTAAGTGGACATCCTTTTTGTTGATGTTGAGGATATTTCTTTCTGTTTCTTAGTTTTACTTCTAACAGTCAGGTCCCTCTGCTGCAGGACTGCTGCAGGACTGCTGGAGGTCCACTCCAGACCCTGCTTACCTGGGGATCACTCATGGGGGTTGCAGAACAGTAAGGGTTGTTGCCAGTTTCTTCTTCTGTTATCTTCATCTCAGAAGGATAACATGCCAGAAGTCAGCCTGAGCTCTCCTTCATGAGGTGTCTCTTTGGGTATACAGTGGTCGGGGAGCTGCTTGAGGAGACAGTCTGTTCCTTATAGGAGCTCAAGTGCTGTGCTCAGAGCTCTGTTGTTATGTGCTGCTGGGCAAGTAAGTTTAAGTCTGCTGCAGAGGAACTTATAACAACCTCTTTTCCCAGGTGTTGTGTCCTAGGAAAGTCAGGCTTTATTTATAAATTCCTGACTGCTGCTGCATTTTTTCATAGATGCCCTGCCCCACATGGAGATAGTCTAGTCACAGTCTGCCAGCAGAGGCATTGCTGAGCTGCTGCAGGCTCTGCCCAGCTGCTGTGTGAATTTCCTTTAGGTGGTTAGAACTGCCTCTGTATTGGCAGACTGCCTTGGTAGTGGCGGATGCCCTTCCCCCAACTGAGCTGGACCATCCTGGGTCCAGCTGCACTTTCTGGGAAACTCTCAATCCAGAGCATTTCAGATTGCTTGTTTTGTGGGTGTGGTACCCGCCGAGCCAGATCGTCTGGCTCCCTGTCTCAGCCCCCTTCCTTTCAGCTGAATGGGCAGCTCTGTCTCCCAGGCATTCCAGGTGCTAGCTGAAATGGCCACCCAGATTTGTGTGAGTTTCTCTACGCCAACCCGCAGCACCATCTGAAGCAGCCATGCTGGAAACTCTTGGTGCTTTTTGGCCCAGGGACGTCCTGATCTGTGGGCAGTGAAAACTCATTTGGAAATGCAGGAAGAACTCATCCTCTGTGTTGTTCTTGCTGGGAACTGCACACCAGAGCTGTTCCTATTTGGCCATCTTGGATGCTTCTCTAAACATTTTCTCTGTGTTCTGTAGATGGTGGCTGTAGGAATCTGTCGTTCAGATGACCACGTGGTTAGTGGCACCCTGGTGACCCCACTTCCTGTGGTTTTAGGCCATGAGGCAGCCGGCATCGTGGAGAGTGTTGGAGAAGGGGTGACTACAGTCAAACCAGGTATAGGACTCACACTCAGGGAACACATCTTGGCTCACCATCACAAGATTTCTCAGCCCAGTTGAGGAAACAGAGGCAATGAGAGAGGAAAAGGCTTGCACAAGGTCACAGGGCAGCCGTGACTTCAGGGATTTCCCTTCCCTGTCTGCCTGCCTGACTCAGGCATGTGTGCCTTCAGGCACGTGTGTATTCTACCCTCCAACAATTATGTACTGAGGATCTACTAGATGCCAGGCAACAATTTAGAGCCTGGAGATATATGAGGATCAAAAGTGACACAGTGCCTACCAGTCTGGAATTCATAATCTAATAACTTCCATGTTAGTGTTGCTGAACACTGTCTTCTGTCAGGACCAGACAACTAGAAATGGGAGGAGGGAAAAGACATAAATGTGAAAACTGTTCTGTGCTGAGTTCACAAAATGGAGGCTACATGGCTATTGCTGAATAAATATGATCTTTTCTTAGGTGGCCTATGGAGTCCCCTCAAAAATTTTTTCTTCCAACATGGTCTCTCTTTCCAAGCATGGATTCAGTGAAACAGACTAGGTGAAAGGAAATAAAAGAAACATAGCAGTAGCCATCCACCATCAACAATGTCGGCCTTACTACCTTTAGCCATGCTTAAATGCAACTAGTTACAGATTACTAATTATTTTATCTTCAATTTTTATTTTACCCTAATCTTATTATGTATTAATATAAATATTTTTAGAGGTAAAGGATGAATAAGGACATTTTCATACCATCATTTTTACATAAACTTTGCCTGTAGAATGTTATGCACCAACCATTTTTCTTGGTCTTATGAAATAGATAGCATAGGTGATTAAAAATAAAAATTATCTTTAACTCTAAAGCATCACTTTAGCCAGTGGATTCTACCTGCCTCTTACCAAATACTAATTTAGACTGTGAACAGAAAATAATAAAATAAACTGTCCAATTTGAGTTTTAGCTCTATTTTCTTTCCTTAGAAATAAATTAATAACAAAACGAAAGCCTTATTTTTCACACCTCCTTTCTCCACCATGACAGTATAAATAGATAATTAAAAAATTATCAGCTAAAAACATTTGAAAGTCAATTCTTATCCTAAAAGAAAGTGCCTTATTGTTGAGGGTTGAGATTTTCAGATGAATTTCTGTAATTCTTTTTTGTCCTATTTTTGTTAGTTTTCCTCAAAAAAGAACTAAGATCTTTTTTTGAAACCATTTATTTTATAATAAAAATAAGCACAGTCACTTTCAAAAGGAAAGACTTGTTTCAAAATTCCACATCTTCCCAAAATCTACTGGAAACATAATAGATTACTTTCAACTAAAATTTATAATTATGCTTACAGGAAGAATATTTAATTAAGATTTAATTAAATGAGGATTACATAAATTGTATTTGCAAAGCCTCTAGGAGAAATTAGTGCTCTCAATAAAAGTTTATTAATACAGTGGAAGTAATTTTTTTAATCCATGTTGTTTTCCACATTTGCATTTTCTATTTCAAAATCTTCAGGCACTTATAAACCCAAACTAAAAATCAATGCCTTGGCAGGCAGTGACAAATGACATAGTTGTGATTGGATATATTTCATGGAGACTTTTCAGACACATGATTCTAATCTATACATGTGAGGTTTAAGTTTTTGCTCTATTAATTTCTTGATAGATATTTTAAAAGAATTTGATTTATTCCTCTCCAGGTGATAAAGTCATCCCGCTCTTTACTCCTCAGTGTGGAAAATGCAGAATTTGTAAAAACCCGGAAAGCAACTACTGCTTGAAAAACGAGTAGGTTTCTGATGCTCTCTTTGCACAGACTTTGAGTTTGCACATTAGTTATGCTCCTGTCTCACGCCTGTGTGTGTCTGTGTATTGCACTGCCCAGTCTCAGCAATCCTCGGGGGACCCTGCAGGATGGCACCAGTAGATTCACCTGCAGAGGGAAGCCCATCCACCACTTCCTCGGCGTCAGCACCTTCTCCCAGTACACAGTGGTGGATGAGATTTCAGTGGCCAAAATTGATGCAGCCTCGCCCCTGGAGAAAGTCTGCCTCATTGGCTGTGGCTTTTCGACTGGTTATGGGTCTGCAGTCAAAGTTGCCAAGGTAGGAATGACAATGGGTGATAAAACCAGTTACACGCAGACTGTCAGGAACCAAAAGGAAAGCATTTCCTCACAAGAATCAAAGATTATTTTTGGAGATTTGGAGTGTTGATTAAGAGTCGAAAAATGACCCAGAGAGAATTGAGAGCACATGTTAGAAATTTCAACGGTTTATCACAGATAAAACGTTGAATTAAGAAAATATAAAGATGTCATTTTCAATAATTTTTCTTCTGAATTTGCTGTTTATAGGATCATGAAATTTTAGGTCTGAAAACTAACTCATGTAGTAATTCATACAACAATTAACACCTATACATGCCTCAGATACTGTAGGTTCTGCTGGGCTCTGACAGCAAAAGTAAATGAAGTGAAGCGTTTGCCCTTGAGGAGCATCTAGTCTTTGGATCCTCTACTCTCAGAATTAGGATCAACAGTAGAGTCCAAAGCCCTACCTGATGCACCTCCAGGCCAACGCTCATCCACTCTGTGGATTCTTAGAAGAAAATAATGAAGCTTCAGGGATGTGTAATTCATCATTATGGCATTTCACTGCTAAAACTATCTTCCCTGCCATGAACATATATACTTCAGAAGTGGTAAATTTCAAGCAGAAATTCTTTAAAGGCTCCTCATCTGAGTAGGCTGAAAACCTAGTAGTGTGCATCATTTTATGAAACCAAGGTTCAGAGATATAAAGATATTTGCCCAAAATCTCACTGCTGCTTAATATGAGAGGTGAGACTAAAATATCTTTCTCAAATCTCCTGCTGAAACTTAAATCACAATCCATAATCATTAGCACTTTTAAATCACAGTCACAAGCCTTGTATTTTTCTAACTAAAGTAAAAAGTGGTGTTGTCCTCCATAGTATTGAATAATATTTGGTGAATGAATGAATGAATGAATGAATAGATACCCTTAAGGGAATATAAGAATGAGATTATTTGGAACAGGAAGAGCATGTTACCCACAATGAAGGCTGACCATGGGACACTAGGTCTAATAAATAACCCCTAGGCAATTTAAACCAATTAGAGAGCATCTTTTCCAAATTTTGGTGACTTTAGCACTTACTCCCTTTGTTCAATTACCTCATCTGTTTTAACGGGTGGTCTAAGTGAGCCTACCCATAAACAGAAGCTGAGGATACTTATAACAATAGATTTTATGATTAAAATATAGACAAATGTTTCATTGCTATGTTGTTCACTAGTGTATTTTTTAAATCAGGGATATACTGGTCATGACTACTGAACATAAATGAACAGAGGAGTTAATTATTGAGGGTTTAAGTGGAATATTTTTCATTTCCCTGGAGTATCCTTTTCCACTTATTTTCTAAATATTGCCTTTGTGCATATATGAGATGCTGAAGCTGACTATCATGGATTTCAGCAATTGAGAGTCCCTTCAATATTGTAATCACTGCCATCTGGATCTCAAAGATCATCTAGTTCCCTGGCTCCCAGCCTAATCTTCCCACTGGAGTCACCTGGTGACAGAGTTTCACCTGCAGAAATTCTGATTTAATTGGCATGGGCTGTGACCTTGACAATGGGATTTTTTTAAAGCTTCCCAGGTGAATCTAATATGCAACAGTTTGTGAACCATTCAACTAGCATAATCTTTTGAATTTAAACATGAAGCATCTCAAGTCGAAAGAGGTTTTGATAACAGGTTGGACAGAAGAGTCTGAGTAGCTCTTGATAAACACCTAGGCGTATCACTTTACAAAGTTTAAGCAATTTCTAACAAGCATTACTTAATCAATTTTTGCATTTCTGAAAACACAGGTCACCCCAGGCTCTACCTGTGCTGTGTTTGGCCTGGGAGGGGTCGGCCTATCTGTTGTTATGGGCTGCAAAGCAGCCGGAGCGGCCAGGATCATTGCGGTGGACATCAACAAGGACAAATTTGCAAAGGCCAAAGAGTTGGGTGCCACTGAATGCATCAACCCTCAAGACTACAAGAAACCCATCCAGGAGGTGCTAAAGGAAATGACTGATGGAGGTGTGGATTTTTCATTTGAAGTCATTGGTCGGCTTGACACCGTGGTATGTACCATGACGTGCCCTGAGATTTCTGCTTCTGCAACCTAGAGGATGCTTTTAGGCAACAGAATATATGTACTATTTATAGATGCTGTTTTTAGTGATGAATGGAAATTTCCCATCGTCTGTTTGTTACCTGGCTTATTTAATTTACTGTTATGAGAAATCCTCCATTCAATCAGCTAAGCAAACCTGTCTTAAGTCACATTTTCTCTTGAGAAAAGAAAAAGGACATGTGTTTCTTCACAGAGCCACTACAGATATACTTCATTAATTTTTAGTTAAAAATGCAAACTTCAGTAAATATAAATAATACAAATTTCTTTCTCAAATTAAAAAGTTTTATTTTTCTTTTACATTCTTAACAAAAATGTTTTAGTAATTTTGTATGTGTTCTTAATAAATTCCAAAACTTTTTACATACTATTCTTCAGTCAAAAGTAATGCATAATTTTAGACCAACTGTTATTTTAATTAAAGAGAATATACCCTAGGGAAAGTGACTGCTTTAATGCATCGTTATATTTTATCACAGAAACTGGACAGTGCTGGCACATAGCTAATACCCAATACTACTTGGACTGTATTATTAAAAAGTCAACAGATTTTACCACCCACAAAAGTAAATATCTACATATCTCATGGCATTGTTTATGAAATACATGAGACAATGCATGTAAAATACTTCACGCAGTACAACCTGTCATGTTTCATGTGGTAAGCTCCAAATAAATGTCAGATGCCTTTATTTTATTTATTTATTTTTTTTGTGACAGGGTCTCACTGTGTCACCCAGGCTGGAGCACAGTGATTATAGCTCACTGCAGCCTCAACCTCCTGGGCTCCAGCTATTCTCCTACCTCACCCTCCAAAAATGCTGAGTACAGACATGAGCAACCACGTGCAGCCTCAGTTGGCATTATTGGTATCAAATATTATTTCCAATCTTGCAGTGCTTACATCATCTTGGGCTTATTACATGATGTTACTTTCAAACAGTTACAATAATCAATTGCAATAGGAACACATCTCTGGCTATATTTCACCTACCCAGAATTCTCTACAATCCTACTGAAAAAGTCTCCAGAGACCAACAAGTTTCCATTGCTGAGATTTTCTAGAAGGTCCAGCAGTGTGGGTAGTGGGGAGAAGCACCCTGAGATCAAAGCTCTCAGCAGACTTGACCTGAGACAAATGCCACGAAGGAATTTGTGAAGAGAATTTGTGAAGGAAAGTGTGAAGAGAATCCAACTTCTTCCAGGGTTATCGCTTTTCTCCTTATGCTCTTTTTCTATATTTTCATTCATTTTCTCATGTGGATCTGGAGTGTACCTGATCTCAAGACACCAAATGTCTGACAGCCACATGTTTTGAGGATGTCTGGTCTTGCAAAGGTCAGAATCCAAAATCAAAAAACTAATCATTACATACCTTGGGGGGATCCTAAACCACTTTCTAACTACAGAACATGTTTAAAACCATGACTAGAAAAGACTTTCTAAGCTGTCTTTTGAGGTTCCCAAATAACCAATGTAATTTCATGTAAAACCAATATACATTTGGGGAGGTAAGAACAATGTTTAAAACATGTCCATTTGAGAAATGGAGAGTAGAACAGGAATCTGTTAAAAAAGGGAGACTATCAAGTAGACAAGAGACAAATTTTGGTGATATAATCGCCTTGTTCACCATCAAAATATCTGATTGAAAGTACTGGGTTCAGACTGAGTGCAGTGGCTCACACCTGTAATCCCAGCACTTTGGGAGGCAGAGGTGCGCAGATGACCTGAGGTCAGGAGTTCGAGACCAGACTGAGCAACATGGTGAAATTCTGTTTCTATTAAAAATACAAAAAGTAGCCAGGCATGGTAGTGTGCGCCTGTAATCCCAGCTACTGCTCAAGAGGCTGAGGCAGGAGAATCACTTGAACCTGGGAGGAGGAGGTTGCAGTGACCCAAGATCACACCACTGCAATCCAGCCTGGGTGACAGTGAGACTCTGTCTCAAAAAAATTAAAAAGTACTGGGTCCAAAATAATAAATCAATGAAAAATGAATTAACTAATTCATAGACTGCCTAAAAATTATGTATGCTTCTATAAGGAACCAGACTTTATGTATGTTTGCAATGATGTTTGCCTCTTTATTCCTTTTTTAGGAAGAACTAAGTGCACATCAGTTTATTTATCCATTCTTTCATTCAAAAACCATTTTCTGAGCATTTCCTGAGTCGACAGGAATAGCCTATGCATAAAAAAGGGGGGAATGAAGGAAAAGACATGATCTCTTTCCTCTACACACTCTAAATCCAGTTAAGCACTATTACATGATATTGTGCATTGTGAGTAGGAACTATGCCACTCCAAGTTTAGGATGCTAACTATTCACTGTATTCCAGATGGCTTCCCTGTTATGTTGTCATGAAGCATGTGGCACAAGCGTCGTTGTAGGGGTACCTCCTGATTCCCAAAACCTCTCAATGAACCCTATGCTGCTACTGACTGGACGCACCTGGAAAGGAGCTATTTTTGGAGGTATGTAGTCAGGCTTCAGAGCCAAATTCTCATTAACCTCAGAATTTCTCTCCTTTTATGAGTGACAAGACAAGGTTTTGAAAAGCAACAAAATCAAAAATATATTAAAATTTCTTTTTTATCTATAGTCTCCAAATCCACCTGATGTGGAACTAATGCAGAATTTTTTTTTTTGGAGACCAAGTCTCACTCTGTTGCCCAAGCTGGAGTGCAGTGGCACAATCCTGGCTCACTGCAACTTCCACCTCCCAGGTTCAAGTAATTCTTCTGTCTCAGCCTCCCAAGTAGCTGGGATTACAGATGTGTACCACAGTGCCCAGCTAGTTTTTTTTTTTTTTTTTTTTTTTGGTAGAGATGAGGTTTCACCATGTTGGCCAAGTTGGTCTCGAACTCTTGACCTTAAACAATCTGCCTGCCTTGGCCTCCCAATGTGCTGGGATTACTGGCATGAGCCACCTGCGCAGCCGCAAGATAGACTTTTCTGATGTCACTATTAAACAGAATCTTTCATCTCCACCTCTTTTTGTACTTATGACTGCATAAGACAAAGAAATTTCTAGTAGGCCATGGAAATCTATAACAATAAATCAGCTACACACAAATCTAGAAAACTGATGAATTTGCTCCTTGACTTTGGGCATAACATCTGTACTATAATTTCTCTATATGAGAGAGAATAACTAAAGACCCTTGTGTATCTGTGATTTTTTTAAATCAAAGCACTGTAAAAGCATACTGAAGTACCCTAGCTCTTATTATCCTCAGTTATAGCAGTCTGGAATGCAGCACCTTTTCTAAACTTTCATTTATTTGGAAAATCTTCTCTTCAATTCTCCTACTTACCTTGGTTGACTCTAACAATGATATTGTCTTCTTTTCAGGCTTTAAGAGTAAAGAATCTGTCCCCAGACTTGTGGCTGACTTTATGGCTAAGAAGTTTTCCCTGGATGCATTAATAACCAATGTTTTACCTTTTGAAAAAATAAATGAAGGATTTGACCTGCTTCACTCTGGAAAGAGGTAGATTTTAAGTTGCTTTTTTTGTTTGGCTTTGTATTCTACAGTAGGGGGTTGTCTAGCAGAAAATGAAAGGGTGGAAGGATGAGAAATATTAGAGTAACTTGGTTTTCCATTACCAGTTCAGTCTTCGCATAGAGCACAGGTAAGATCATACTGTGAGAAGCTAAAAAACAGTTGTTTTGCATTTTCTATTCTGCTGAAGCCAAGTTATGTTGATTACAGCAAATCTGAATGATTAGAGCCACTCAGCCTTGTCTAAAAGAGAACACTCACTTTGGCACCTATCCCCTTAAAGAAAGTTTAGTTAAAGAACCATAATTATAACATGGAATCACCGACACCTCTGCCTGTCATCCAAATAAGGGTGACATCCAATTATTTTCAGGACTACCTCAGCATTTTCATTATGGGAGTAGGTGAAACTATATTTGCATTGTTTTCTAAGTAGATATTACTAGATTTTCCTTTTTCTTTTTATTGTAGTTTATAAAAAATTTACAAAGAAAAGTTGTTGTAAAAGACAGGCACTAAACCCTATTATAAATGTTTATCTTACATTCCTCTAAGCCTTAGAAAAATAAGCCAATTCTATTTCCTACTGTTGAGGTTCAGGGGTGCCCTCAGCTCCCCTGTGAGGACGTTTCTCCAAGGTTCTTGGTCTCCTGCTCGCTCAAGAATGAGAGAGGGGACCAGGTGCATTCACAAAGTATATACTGGACCCCAAACAGAGTTCTTGCAGAAAGTGAATTTATTTTAGATGGAGAAAGAAAAAAAAAGGAGAAGAAGAGAGAAAACTTCCACACAAGAGAGAGAGTGTGTGGCAGGGGATTCCAGAGGGAAAATCCAGGAAAGAGAAAGACAGCTTCCATGAGAGTGTTTGTGGAAGGGGATTCAAACATGGAATCCAAAGTAGTGTGGAAAAAGGGGACTTTTAACCTGAGAGGAACCCACCTTCTCCAAGACCTCTGGCCAATGAAAGGAGTTCCTAAGAACTTCTGCTGGAGTGACTGACTTTTTTATTCTTCCGGTGCCCACGAAAATTAAAAGAGAGACCGTTAAATCTCCCGAATGGAGAGATATGGGAGAAGGGTATGGTGCTGGGAAGTTCTTGCCCTTAAAACTATGCCCCCTTGTGGACTTGGAAAGAGAACACATTCCCTCATTCCCCACTCTGAACAGGAAAGTTTAACTTCTGTTGGAACACGGGCGTCAATCGCTCTTTACTTCCTGCTGAAATGGGGCATAGAAGGGGCTCTGCAGTTGAGGTTTCCCCCAGAGGGGAGACTTTAGGGATGCAGGTTGATCCTGAGGTCCATGATAGAGCCCACAAGCCAAGGACATCTGGGGTTCCAGTGGCAGGATTACTTGTGACCTTATGGTTCTATAAGAAATGAATGTGACAGCCAGGCGCGGTGGCTCACGCCTGTAATCCCAGCACTTTGGGAGGCCGAGGCGGGTGGATCACGAGGTCAAGAGATCGAGACCATCCTGGTCAACATGGTGAAACCCCGTCTCTACTAAAAATACAAAAATTAGCTGGGCATGGTGGCACGTGCCTGTAGTCCCAGCTACTAGGGAGGCTGAGGCAGGAGAATTGTTTGAACCCAGGAGGCGGAGGTTGCGGTGAGCCAAGATCGCGCCATTGCACTCCAGCCTGGGTAACAAGAGCGAAACTCCGTCTCAAAAAAAAAAGAAATGAATGTGACAAGGTGGTTAAAGATGAGAGGCCCAGAGGCCAACAAATATAGAATGGTTATAAACAAGCCCAGGAGAGAATAAAGCCCGGACAGTCAGTTGTTAAACAAGCTTCACAATACTGTTTCTTGAAGACTTTTAGCCTGTGTTTGATTGATTCCTGAGTTCTACATTCAAAACAATACTTGACTGGTTTACAAAATAGCAGTGTTTTCCTAGAAAAAGACTGTGAAAAGGATAATTGGAGTTTGAGAGATAGCAAAGTTGAGGGTTATAGTTCTGTTAATGCCAGGATATAAATTAGACTTATGAGTGGTTACTTTCCTGAGGACCTTGTTGGAAAAGCAGATGTAGATCTTCTAATGGCTCACTGGTGTATGAAGTGTCATCTCCTGGAACTTCAGGCTGCAGAATGGAGGGTCTGTGACTTTTCAGGAGGTGTCCAAGGCTCCAGCCGAGTGTGATGAATCCATGAGTCAATTCCCACCACCTTAACTGCCATTGAGGTAGACAGAATAACCAAAATTCGTCCTTCCTGGGATGGGCCTGGAGAGGGAGAGTCTGAGGAGAGAGAATTAACAAGCACCAAGTCTCCAGGGCAGGAGAGAAATACTGAGAAGGCCGTGCCAGTGGCCAGGAGAAGATTAACTTCCTGGACCTCTATGGTCAGCTTTACTTGGGGCTCTGTGAGGGTCATGGCTCATGCTGGCACTTGCTCCAGGCATCCTCAGTCCTGCCATTGGATCATCTGATCAGACACTCGGGCCCTGGGAACCTTCGTTCCCTGGGACAGTGATTCCCTTGGCATAGTGGGTATGGACAAGGTGGTGGTCCATTCCTCTAGGGACAATTTCATATAAAATGTCCCTTCAGACTGCACTGTAACAAGCTCTGCCAGACTGGCAGCTAACCTGAACCTTTCCCTCATTTGAGCCCCTGGGGTCTGCTTGCCTGAAAGCCATGATTAAGGCAGCAACCTTTCTCTGATTTCTCCTGTTCCTTTCAGTCTGTTCCTCCTGGTCTCTATTATAAAACACCAAGGTTGCCTGATTCAGTAATGACTCTAGACTCTGCTCTGGCCCCAAGGCCAGCTCTTGAAGCTTCCTCCTGATATCTGCTGCTGATTGAGTAACAAACTTGTCCTTTAGTATTAACCGACCCTCAATGGAGTCTGGTGACAGGGGAGTATAATTTCTTTAAGCTTCCTGCAGTTACTCAAGGAAAGCTGTTGGGTTTTCTTCCATTCCCTTTGGGGGCTAGGTTTTCCACTTGGCAGAGGGTAATTTGGCCACACCGTTTGGCAGAGAAAAATGAGTTGCTTCTTTCTTAAAGACTGTGTGCTAAATTGGTCCCAATTTTCCAGTATACACTGTAATGGGGACTTGAGCTTGGGAATAGAAGCACCCATCTGAAACCAAACACAAGGGAAGCCCATACCCCTGGTTAAAGAAATTACAGCCACTTCAACCTAAGGCATCCCTTAGGTAAAACGGGTACTGAAATGAAACATCTTTCAGTCAGTACTCTGAAATTTCATGTGCCCAAGATGTGTGATCCATCTTATCAGAGGGCCTCCTATGTACTGGATTCAAATCATGATCTAGCAGCATCACAGGACTCACACTCACTGTCTGCAGGACCTCCAGTGACTACCATAGAGGCATGGAATGAAAAGGGGTATTCGGTTGGGTATTCACATACCAATGAGCCCTTGACAAGGCAAGTGAGGCTCAGGAGATGGGTACCAATATTCCCCAGCAAAAGTCCAATTTACACAGGGCAACTTATAAAACTGCTCTAGAAGGGTGAACTTCTAAGGAGAGGCCATTAAAGCACAGTTCAAAGAAGACAGGCCAGGCATGGCTGAGGCTGGAACGATACCCTCAGGACCCAGGCCTCCTCTCCCCTAACCCATCTTTCATTGTAGGAAAATGCCCTTAAGGTTGTGAGACCTGCCATTGATTATCTGGGCCCTGGAACTGGCTTAACTATGATATTCTGGATGGAAAAGTTCTGCTGTAGAGAGAGAGCCAACCCTAAGCAAGACAAATTATACACAAAACACAAAGCCCTGTAGTGTTTAACTTCTAAATTTCCCAAAAGATTTTCCTAATTCGTGATTGGCTTCAACAGGGATTTGAACCAGCAAATTTGCAGTTGCAGGCTCTACACCTTAACCAACTGTGCTAAGAGGCCACTTGTACTAAGGAAAGACAGAAAGCTTTCTTAAGCCATATTTTGAATGAGAATGCTGCACCCCAAGGTGGTGTCCCAGGTGGAGCTGACAGCCAGCAGCCATTTCCCTTCTCTCAGGCGGGAGAGAAAAAAAAGTAGCTTGCCTCTGTCAGTTTAAAAGCCAGGCCTCTGCACCACCCTGCTGTGTGCCAGAGGGGAAGGCCTGCCCCATGTTTTGTTCTTCCATGATGCCAGGACCATGTGCGTACCCTGGGCCACACCGCAGCTGCTGCCCACACAGGGACCCATGGCTGGCAGGCGAACGCCCCAGGGGAAGTTCCCTTGTTCTGTCCCTGACTGCAGTTTTTAACAGCCTGGTTCCACAGTTTCATGAAGACCCTGCCTTTGGGACCAAGAGCAGCCAGCAAAAGCACTTCCCAGCTTTGCTTTTTTAAGTGCTGCCCCTCTGCTTAGCATGGGTGGCAGGAGTGTTCAGGGAAGTTATAGCTTTTAGAGCCTCTGCACCTGGCCAGGACACACTGAGTCCCTTCCCCGTTGCTTTTCTCTCGGCCAGCAGTGCTGGTGGCTGCAGCTTGCTGCACACGCTCAGGCCTGCCCCTGGGGCTGGGCTGTTCCCAGCCCACAAGGAGCGAAAGGCCTAGGGGAGGTGCTCCCCTGCTCCTCCCCACACGGGAGCCCAATGCCCAGCCACACCCGCACACACCCGGGTCTACCCCTGGTAACTCCACATAGCATTTGCCTGTCCCTTCTCCCACAGGTTTTTGCCCAGAGAAACAGCCAAGAGGGAGAGGGAAAGAGAGACAGAGAAAGAAAGCCAAGAGAGGGAAAGCAGAGAGTGAGAGCTTGGAGGAAAAAAACTGAGCCTTTAATTTTGGCTGGGCCATACCGGTTAAGACAGGCTGGGCTGTACCCCCGAGGCTGGACCCTGCTGCTCCAGTTCCCTGCAGTCCTGCCTGGCTGTGGCTGCTTCAGGTGTTCTTAAAGAGACAGAACAGAATGGAGTGGTTTTACTTACAGTTGGAAGTCTTCTTCTTTGGCTGTACCCCTTTCCTAGCTGTACCTCCTCCTGGCTGTACCCCTCTCCTGGCTGTACCCCTCTCCTGGCTGGCTCACCAAAATGTTGGGGTTCACGTGTGCCCTCAGCTCCCCTGAGAGGACGTTTCTCCAAGGTTCTTGGTCTCCTACTCACTCAAGAATGAGAGAGGGGACCAGGTGCATTCACAAAGTAAATACTGGATGCCAGAGTTTTTGCAGAAAGTGAATTTATTTTAGGTGGAGAAAGAAAAACAAAAGAGAAGAAGAGAGAAAACTTCCACATGAGAGAGAGAGAAAATGTGTGGAAGAGGACTCCAGAGGGAAAATCCAGGAGAGAGAAAGACAGCTTCCACGAGGATGGGGATTCAAACATAGAATCCAAAGGGGTGTGGAACAAGGGGACTTTTAACCTGGGAGGAACCCCCACCTTCTTCAAGACCTCTGGCCAATGAAAGGAGTTCCTAAGAATTTCTGCTGGAGTGACTGACTTTTTGATTCTTCCCATGCCCGTGAAAATTAAAAGAGAGACTGTTACATGTCCCGGATGGAGAGAGATGGGAGGAAGGCATGGCACTGGGAAGTTCTTACCCTTAAAACTATGTTCCCTTGTGGACCCAGAAAGAGAACACATTCCCTCACTACCTCTAACATTTATTCTTACAATCACCTAACACTTAATTTCATGAGGTTTTCAATTTTAAATAATGTTTCTTTGGCACTCGCAAAACTATTATACTAGATATTTTATCCAACATATATTCTTGAGGAGGGAAAGAAACTAGCACCCACAGAGCACCAGCTGTTCTGCTAAGTGTCTTACCTGCACTATTGCATGTGATTCCCAGACAATGCTCAATGTCAGTCTCAATCTTACTATCTTAGAGAGGAGAAAAACCGAAAAGCAGAGATGACATGACTTGGTCAAAATCATCAGGTGGTAGAAAGGGGAGCTAGAATTCAAAGGTAGATCTTGTTGCTAGCAAATCTATTCACTTTCTGTTAAACCACAACACCCCTCAAGAGTGCATATATATATACACATACATATATACGGAAAACAGTCATCAAAGGTTAGTTGTCATTGTCATCATTATTGTCATTGACTCATCATTATCACAGAACTGATAAGATGATGGCAGATATAGATGACCAAAACCAGAGAACAGTGTTGAGAAACAAAAGAAGTCATTAAGCATGTCTAAATTCACTTTTTAAGAATGTCATGTACTAATATGCATGTTTAAATAAAATAAATTCTATCAATAAGCAAAGATTAAAAATTGTAATAATTAATATTGGTAAGAATAAGGTGACTAAGGCACCCATAGTAATTGATACATCCTTTTGGGGAAGCAATTTGGTGATTTGTGTCAGAAACCTCCAAAAAAAAACCTGGATCCTTTGTCCCAGCAATACCATTTCTAGAAATCTATAGAAACAATCACCTGAAGCATACATATGCGTTTAAGCATGTTTACTTGTTATCTGTAATAACAATATTTAGAAACCTTTGAAAAGTCCAACCTTAAGAATGTGATTGAATAAATTCCAACCATTAGAAATGAAAAAAATAAATTTATTGGCAAATTCTCATAATTTAATTTTAGACTCACAAAATAAAACATATAAATTGTGTTTACAAGATGATCCCAAATTTTCAAAAAGGATTGTAAAAAATGTATCTGTATCTAGAAAAAAGTTGGTAGAATTCAAGAAATCATTGACCATGATTATTCTGAAATTGTAAGATCACAGATATTTTTACCTGCTTCTTCTGTTCTGTATTCTCTAAATTATGTACATATATTTTTTCTTATATGTGTATACACACACACACACACATATATATATATATATATATATAAATTCTCAGATTCACAAAGACCATCTTTTCTTAAAAGTATTCATCAAAAGTTGGTTTACAGAAAGGGCATTAGTTCTAGTGTAAATGTTATATTTCTAATTTTCACAAGAATGAAGTATTCTAGAATCAATACAAATCAACTTTATTCTCTACTTTTAAGAATCCTTAAACATCTCTGTATCAAAGGTCTATTAAATTTCCAGCATGGTCCTAACTTTATTAAATTATCAGTCCTTTCAGGCGAGTTACCTATCATCTTATAGTTTGTGCATATTTATATTTGGGTTCAAATCCCAACACCCTATACCAGATTTGTGATCACAGCAAGTTACAAATCTTTCTAAGTCTCAGTTTTTATAATCTCTGAAATAGAAATAATGTGAAAATCCACTTTTACTGTCATTGTTTAGGTTGAGATTAAGTGAAAAAAATGCTTGAAGTATGTGACAAATAACAAGAACTTATTGCATGTTATTATCTGTTGCTGTTTTATATTATTTATCATACCAGGAACGTGGACACTCAAAAATGATTTTTTGAAAATGCTAATGTAGAATTAAAGTCTAAATGACAGGCATACTCAGGATGTTATGAGTGAGCTTAAGGTTGAAGGAAACACAGGAGAAAACCGAAAAAACATGAACTTCTGTTTTACTTGACCCAAATGCATAGGGATGGGAATAGGGCGGTGGGAAACACAGATAGATTTTCACTAAGTCAGCTCAGTGCTCCTTGGACTCTCACGTGGAAACATGTGAGTTGTCTAAATATTAACACAATGTCTCTTCTTTCCTATTGCAGTATCCGTACCATCCTGACATTCTGAGACAATACAGATGTCTTCCCTTGTAACCTTCTCTACCCTACACGATCTGGAGCAACAGCTGGGCAATATCATTAAATCTGCTCTTCAGAGATGTTATCAACAAATTACATGTGGGAGCTTTCCAAAGAAATGGAAATTGATGTGAAATTATTTTTCAAGCAAAAGTTTAAAATCCAGATGAGAACTAAATAAAGTGTTGAACATCAGCTGAGGAATTAAAGCCCAAAAACCTTCCTTCTTAACCATTCTACTTGTGTCATCTTTGCTGTTGAGGAAAAATATTTCCTGTGACTTCTTGCACTTTTGAGATCTTCATAATTTTCAGTCATTGAATCCCAGTGAAGGGGACCCTTCACTTGCCCTGACATAACCGTGCTGTGCTCTTGTGCTTGAAATCTTCTAATTCTATTTTCACTGTTGGCATTTTCCCTTTTTGTTAAATAAAATGTACCAAAGCCCTAAAGTAGAAACAATATAGTGAATAATAGACTCAAATTTATAAGTGAAGAAAGTCCAGAAGTTCTAAATCCAGGATTTTTCTTAGTAACTCAAATAAAATGTCACACATTTTAATACAGTGAAGGGAAATGTTTTTATTGCTTTTATGCTATTTGTTTACAGTGAAAAGTCAGGAAACAACAGTTGCTGGTGAGGCTGTGGAGAAATAGGAACACTTTTATACTGGTGGTGGGAATGTAAATTAGTTCAACCATTGTGGAAGATAGTGTGGTGACTCCTCGAGGATCTAGAACGCGAAATACCATTTGACTCAGCAATCCCATTACTGGGTATATACCCAAAGGATTATAAATCATTGTACTAAAAAGACACATGCATACGTATGTTTATTGTGGCACTGTTCACAATAGCAAAGACTTGGAACCAACCCAAATACCCATCAATGATAGACTGGATAAAGAGAATGTGGCATATATTCACCATGGAATACTATGCAGCCATAAAATGGATGAATTAATGTCTTTTGCAGGGACATGGATGAAGCTGGAAATCATCATTCTCAGTAAACAGACACAGAAACAGAAAACAAAACACTGCATGTTTTTGCTCATAAGTGAGAGCTGAACACATAGACACAGGGAGAGAAACATCACACACAAGGGCCTGTCATGAGGTAAGGGGCTAAGGGAGGGATACCATTAGGAGAAATATCTAATGTAGATGATGGATTGATGGGTGCAGCAAACCACATGGCACATGTATACCTATGTAACAAACCTGCACGTTCTGCACATGTATCCCAGAATTTATATGTATATATATAAGTATATACATATATGTATATATAAGTATATATACATATAAGTATATACATATATGTATATACTTATATATATGTATATGTATATACTTATATACATATATGTATATACTTATATGTATATATATAATATATATATATATAATCAATTGTATATATATAATCAATTGTATATATATAATTGATTTTTTAAAAAGCAGATTTTGTGCTTCATGTGACAAACTTAGATTCAGACACTAAATGTGAAAACTGAACTGTTTCTAGAATTATGTTCAAAAAATCTCTAATTTTTGCTCATGAAAATGCTTCATTAGCAAAACAATCTTAGAGTATTATTTCAATTGACTAAAAATGAAGTGTAAAGTAATTTAAAGCATTATGGTGGCTTTATGTGTAGAGATTGGGCGCCAAATGCTGTGAGCACAGAATATAAAATTGGTAACTAAGAAATGGCAAAAACACCTAAAGCAATATATTTTCCAAATAAACACACACACACACACACACACACACACACACACACACACACACACGTACATTTGTGCAAAATTGTTTTCAATCTAGAACTTTCCTATTAACTACCATGACTTACATCAAGTCTATGAACCTAGAATTAGCTTGATATTTTGAATATGTAAAGGCCTGTAGTGCCCACTTGTTAATGCTTTCCCACTGTCAGAAGATTTGCATTTTGAACTTATCTCTAAATGTGACATGCAAAGGTTATTCCTGGTAAAGAAGTTACAGCTGTCTCCAAAAATGCTGCTTGTTGCAGTATCTACAATCTATTTCATATTATGGAAGACCCTAGACATAAAGCAAAATAGTCTGTCATTTACAGTGTGACCTTCAGTAAGTCACTCAATCTCTCTGAGCTTATTCATCCTTTGTTTCGAAAAAAGTACTCAACCAACCCATTATAGCTTTACTGAGGCTAAATGGGATGATATCAAATAAAGCACTTTGCCAACTGGGAGAGGCCTTCTAAATGTAGAGAACATGTGATTGTTTTGTCAAAAATGCTGAGGGAGACACTCAGGTTTAAGACAGTTTTGAGAATCTCCCTAAGATAACATCATGGGACACTACCTGTTGCTGGGTGTTCTGTGGTTTTACATTGATGCTGATGGTGTTAGATCCAGAAAAAGAAGAAGCAGTTCTATGTGCACACCCCACAACAGGGTCATCAAATCCTGCCAGTGACAGACAGGCTGACGTCCAGCTCCCAGTCTCCTTCCTCCCAGGCTAGGGTAGCAGGTAGAGTGGGGGCATTAGGTGGGCACTGCCAGTGTTCTCACAGAGTGGCACACTCCTCTACGGGGTGAGAGTGGCACATGGGAGCCTTCCGTACCATGCACTGGCTCCTAGTTACATTGACATTGGTGGGAAGGAGGCAAGTCAAAATCAAAATATAAAAGTGGAACCCCAGAGTGGCTTGTGTCCTGGTGGGCCTAAAGTGCTGCACGTGATTAGGGTGACTTCCAGCAAATTTTGACTCTGGAATCAAGAACTTCTAGATTTGCTGATCATCCCCTCCATAATGTAACTCTGGGTAAGTACATAGTTTGCACTCATTTTAGCCAGCAACAAAAGGCTTTGTCAAAATAAAGAAACTTTTCAAACTTCAAAAAGAGAAAAGTTTATGTTGATAGTGTAATTAATAACTCTGTCAGGTGCACTGACTCAGCACCTCCAGAAAGAGCACCAAACAAAACTCCGAATTAACCTTTTGCTACTTTATAAATCATACAAGCTGCTCTGGCATTAGAAAGAAAATCATCTTGACAGAATTACTAGAAAATTGCTCAGATGTTGAGGTACAGTGAGAGCAATTCTGTATCTAATAAATATGTGCTTAGACATTCGACTATTCTTTTCTGTTACCAAATGATTATTGCACAAATAACCTCTAGTTAGGTGTTCGCTGAAAATGTTAAAGTAACTATTTTATTAAAGTAAATTAAATTCTATTTGCCTGTCAAATATCTAGCAATATTCAGGAAGTGGTCCATTGCATAAAAAGAGAAAGAAAAATTGGTGGGGCGTAAAAGTGGAGCTGGTATCAAACACTGTTACGATGAGATGGATGGTTACATATGTGAACTTGATTTGCTCATTTCTTTTACTTACATCCCAGGATCCAGATCATCTGCACAACACTATCACAATCACCACAGAACCCACAAGTTTCTTAACACCTCACCAATAAAACAAATGAGCAAAAACAACCAGAGATAAAAATACCTGGTTTCCATTGTTTCCAGGCTTGCTCTTTGAGGTATTTGACACTTCAGCAAATAATCAGTAGTTATCAGTGAAAGCAGGTTAGAGAGATCAACAGATAATTCTTATGGAAATATATTTAATGACTACTCCACACTCAGAAACCAATAATGTACTGTGTTTTGGAAGATATCTAATCGTCTTAAATCGATATAACTACAGTTTTTGAGTTTCTTGTTTGTTTCTTTGGTTTTTCTATTTTTATTTTTTAAACTTTTATTATAGATTCAGGGGTACATGTGCAGGTTAGTTACATAGGTAAACTCGTGTGATGGGGGGTTGTACAGATTATTTTATCACCCAGGTACTAGGTCTAGTATCCCATGTTCTTTTCTCTGCTCCTCTCCCTCCCACGCTTCACCCTTATGTAAGCCCCAGTGTCTGTTGTTCCCCTCTTTGTGTCTATATGTTCTCACCATTAAACTCCCATCTTATACCAGTCAGAATGGCTACTAATTATTAAAAGGGCAAAAAATAGCAGATGCTGACAAGGTTGCAGAGAAAAGGATATACTTATACACTGTTGGTGGGAGTTTAAATTAGTTCAACCATTGTGGAAAGCAATATGGCAATTCTTCAAAGAGCTAAAAACAGAACTACCATTTGACCCAGCAAGTTCGTTACCAGGTATATACCCAGAGAAATAAAAATTGTTCTACCATAAAAACACATGCATGCATATGTTTATTGCAGCATTATTCACAATAGCAAAGACATGAAATCAACCTAAATGCCCATCAATGGCCAATTGGATAAATAAAATGTGGTACACATACACCATGGAATACTATGCAGCCATAAAAAAGAAAGTGATCATATCCTTTGCAAGAACTTGGCTGGAGTTGGAGGCCACTATCCTTAGCAAACTAATAGGAGCAGAAGATCAAATACCACAGGTATTTATTTGTAAATGGAAGCTAAATTATAACTACAATATTGAAACATTTCTAGATTATTGTAAACCTAAATGATAAACATCACTTAGATGATACCATGTTGCAGGGTAGATGGGAGAAAAGAGTTAAGAAAAAACTTCAAGACTAAATATTTATTTTAAACCTTAGTTAAAGCCTCAGGAAATTGGAAGTAAAACAAAAGCTGAAATAGATTATTTCATTAATGGAAGGAAATTCTAAAGCTTTTGATTTAATCTTTCCAAAATCTTCAAACTGTAATGAATAGCAGAAAGAATTTGGAGCAGTCAAATACCATTTATTTTACATTGGATATCTTCTCCTCCTTCAGGGACATTTAAAGACAGAGGACATTCAAGAATGTGCTGGTTGACTTCTGAGAGTAAAAGAGATTTGAGGCTCTCTGAGCTTTCTGCTCTCCATCTCACCAACAGTTATGAGCAAAAAGAGGATTGTAGGGGAGCAGAGATAACCATTACATCCAAAGTGAATATCTCAAGGAGAAAATGGCAATGTTTAACCTGAAAGTTCCATTCTGTTGATTGTTACCTAATACAAATATTTATGCCTAAATTTAAAGAATGAAGAGGAGTTTGACAGAAGCAAAACTAGAGGAAGGCATCCAAGAACAAGGGTTTAGCAGGAAACAGCAGTGCATGTTAGGGAATTACAAGCCCTTAATATTAAAGGCCTGTAAACTTCACAGTGGAAAAGGTCTGTGGTCAAGTAACAGTGATTCCTGGATTCCTTACAAGAAGTTTAGATTTTACCCTCTAAGAACAAGAACTCTATTAAAACTTTTGGAGAAGATTGATGATATGATCAGATTGGCATATTAAACTCATTCATTTGGTCTTGACTCCTCATTGCATTAGAGGCGAGGAGAAGAACAGAGAGAATGAGAAGGTTTCAGCTATTAATAACAAGACAGGATGGCTTCTGTTTCAAGCAATGGCAAAGGAAAAGCAGGGCACCAGATAAACTCGTAAAATATATCAGTGACATGGCATCAAGATCAAGAAAGTGTGGGACACAAGGAAGAGGGAGAAGGCTAATTCCAAAGTGTCGGCCTAACAACTGGGTGTGGATGGTTGGTCCCTTTATCAACTTAGGATCTAAAGACAGTATCAGGTATTTGTGGGAAAGCTGATTGTCTCAGTCCATTTTCTGTTGCTATAACAGAATACCTGAGACTGTGTGATTTATAATGAACAGAACTTTATTGACTCACAGTTCTGAAGGCTGAGAACCTCAGTATCAAGGTACCAACATCCATTGAAGGCCTTCTTGCTAGATCATCTCATGGTAAAAGGTGACAGAGTAAGACAGAGCAAGAAAAGGCTAAACCTACCTTTTCGTAATGTAAAATTAACCTCACCCATAATGGCAGAGACTTATGGCCTATGTATGTATGTGTATATGTAGTTATTTATTTTTATGAGACAGTGTCTCACTCTGTTGCCCAGTCTGGAGTGCAATGGCATGATCTTGGCTCACTGCAGCCTCTGCCTCCCAGGTTTAACCCATTCTCCTGCCTCAGCCTCCCAAGTAGCTGCAATTACAGAATTCCATCACCATATCTAGTTAATTTTTGTTTTTGTTGGTGGAAACACGATTTCACTATGTTGGCCAGGCTGGTTTCGAATTGCTGACTTCAAGTGATCTACCTGTCTCAGCCTCCCAAAATTCTGGGATTACAGGTGTAAGCCACTGGGCCTGACCAGTCTATTTCCTTCTTTAGGGGTTCCGCCTCTTAATACTATTACAATGGCAACTAAATTTCAACATGAGTTTTGAAGGACACAAATATTCAAACCATAGCAATGGTTAAGTTTGGAAATGGACTTGATGGGTTTGAAGACCCTCTAGGATTTTCAAATGCAGTTGTTTATGCAAAGTCTACCACCCATTAAGAATTATTCCGAAGTTCTGATTAAGAATCAGAAACTATTAAGAACAGGGTGTACAGTTGTTGTAGGGACAACCCTTTGTCATTTTTGCGGGGCAAGAATCTCTGACCCTAATTAATAATGGAGTCCTTAAAGTCTCTTTGTTACTTTTTCATAACTGCAAAAGTTATTGGATAAATTCTCCACTTAAAACTCATTATGTGAATATCAGAAGCAGAAATAAAAGCAATTTTATCGTTTAGCCTGTACATAATTTTAAAATTATGTTATACCATGTTTCAATTCTTATATAACAATCTTTAATAAACTATGCTAGATCTTGTTTCTAGTCCATACATTTTTCTATTTGAAGCTGAATTTTTTATTTTTAAATACTTTTAGTAAGTTACATTGTTTTGTCATTCTGTGTCTTCCTACAAGTCAAAATCTTATCCCAAGAGACACTGCCATCTCTAGTCACCAGTCTTCAAATCATGAAAAAAACTGTCCAAATTTTCTCTTCTTTCTGAAGGCTTTCCTGGAAGAGATCCCTTTCAAAACATCTCCCTTGATTATACATAAAAGTTTACTCTAAATTTTTTGAAAATGTACTTGAAAAAATAACCAGAGTTAAAGGTGGTTAATCATATAAAACATTTATTCACATGTATATTAGTTTTATATTTCTGAGCAACAAATTACCACACAATTGTTGGCTTGAATGAACATCATTTATTCTCTCATGGTTTCTGCAGGTCAAATATCTGGGAACAGCTGAACTGGTTGCTTGAACTGGGGTCTCAGTGGTATTGGCTGGCCTATGTTCCTTTCTGGAACTTGGGGCTCTCTTTCAGGCTACTTTGCTGTTGTCAGAATTCGGTTCCTGGTGGCTGTGAGACTGAGGCTTCTAGTTTCTTGCTGGCTGTGGACCAGGGAATAATCTCAGCATGGCTCCCTCAGCACACTCTTTCGTGCTCGCAAACTTCTGACTCTCAAATCCCTCCAGTCTAACACACCAGAGTCTCCTATAATGTCAGATAATCACAAATCGCACACATGACTCTTCCATCAGCACTTGCTCCATAACACAGCCTAATGCAGGGAGTGGCTGTCTCATCATATTCAAAGGTTCCATTCTCGCATAAGCATAAGGAATTATACAAGGCATGTGTACCAGGGAGCTGGAGTCTTGGGAGTCAGCTTAGAATTCTGTCTACCATCATACTTCAATAAGTTTGTGCTGCTTTAACAAACATAAGAGACTGGGTGGCTTAAACAACAAACATTTATTTCTCACCGTTATGTAGGCTGGAAAGTACAAGACCAAGGGACCAACAGACCTGGTGTCTGGTGAAGGTCAATTTCCTGGACTGCAGACAGACGCCTTCCCTCTGTATCCTTACATGACTGACAGAATGATCACTTGTGTCTCTTCTTATAAGGGCACTAACCCCATTCATGAGGGTGGAATCACCTCCCAAAAGTCGCACCTCCAGATACCATCACATTGGGGATTAGATTTCAACACATAAATTTGGTGGAACATAAACCTTCAGTCCATAGCACACAACATGACAATAGATCTCATGAGGAAGCTCTCAATGTCAGGTTCCTCTAAATTATTAAAGGATGTGACTGACATTCTTTAAAAAATTATTAAAGAAATTTGTTCATCCTGCTTCTATTTAAGACTTTTAAGAATAATATGTAAAGGAGTTTTTACTATGGGGCAAGTGGGGTATATAGTTAAGTAATTGTATTTATATATAAATATGTATTCCAGTATAGAAATTATTGGCTAGGCCTATAATCAAATATTTCACAGAAGTGACTTTGTAGGTGCTGAAACAGGATGACAAACACAAAGCTGAAGAGGACAGGGAGAAAATGTGCATGGTTGTGAGAATATATTGTTTTGATTTTTCAACTCCTCATGATACATAAAAACAAAGTGGGAGGTTGACTAAACATTTTATCAAAGTATTTCAAATCAAATTCTGAGCATAGGTAAAATTTTCAAATTTTTACATGAACAAATTAACTACAAAAAATAGACAAAGAAAAAATATTTTCAACATATATGATTGACAAAAAAATGATACCTCTAGTATCCAAGTGTTTTTTATTTAAAAATAGGTAACTCGATAGGAAAATGAACCATGATGGAAGTTCACAGAAGAGGAAATTAAAATGGCCGACAAGCATATTAAACGGCATTGGGCCTTGGTAATGGCCAAAAAATACAAAATGAAGCAAAATTAGATATCATTGCTTATCTATTAGCTTACACTGTTGGTAGAAATGTGCATTGTCGTAGGTTTTCGACAAGCAATTTGTGATACTTATTAACATTTACAACATGGATGCCCCAAGCAATATCACACTTGGGAATTAACTCCATAGAAACAAAAGTATCTGTGGGCAAGAATACAGAGACAAGGCTACTTACTGCAGTCTTATTTGTAAAAGAAAAAAAAATTTTTATACTGTCTGATTGATTGGCAGAATAAGAAATGATAACTCCTTATTTTGAATGGTAAGTGGATCTTTAAAAAAAAAATAGGGAGCAGGATGTTGGGGGACACACCTGTAATTCTAGCATTTTGGGAGGCTGAGGCAGGGCGATCCCTTGAGCTCAAGAGTTCAGAGACCAGCCTGGGCAACATGGCAAAAACTTGTCTCCACAAAAAATCCCACAAAAATTAGCCAGGCATAGTGGCACGCAACTGTAGTCCCAGCTATTTGGGAGGCTGAGGTGGGACGATCACTGGAGTCCAGAAGGCGGAGGTTGCAGTGAGCCATGATGGCACCACTGCACTCCAGCTTGGGCAACAGAGCAAGTACTCATCTCAAAAAAAAATTATATCTTAAAATCTGGAGAGCTTAATGTAATGCATCACTAAGTAAAAAAAGCAAGGTACACAGTAATGTGTATTATAAGATCCAATTTTTGTGAAAGACAAAATAAAATTTGCAAACATTATATATAGGTTTGTATGTGCATAGGGAAAGACATAGAAATGTACAGAACAGGCTGCTCATCTCAGAAACCAGGATCTGAAAAGAGTTGAAGAACTGAAGTTAACTTTTTAACCATAACTGTTTGGTTTTACTAGCTTGGATGAGATTTATAATTTTATTACTTTTTTAACTTACAAAGAAACTGTAAAGAAAGGCTCCAGCTGCGAACATGTACATGTAATTATGAAATAAAGGTATTTTAATTATAATTTTTATTATTAAAAAAAGATCTGAACAAATAATTGTCAAAATAATATAAACTGTCTCAGCCACCTATAAAGTCTTAGGAAGATATTACTCATCGAGGAGTAATAGACCCATAGAAATGTTTTCTAACTGGATCATTCAGGAACCTAAGATTATCAAAGGCAGACATACAAGTTTAGACATAAAAAAATTCTCACAGGTCTTAATAAAAAACTTTTAGAGTCATTAAAAAATGAGATTATTACAAAGTCCAATCAATTTTTGGCTATAGTTTTGCAAGATTAATATGAACAAGCTTTTGGAGTTACCTGGGTAGCCCTTGATGTTGCCTTTTTTTCTCCCAAGCGGCTTATATTTGGATTTTCAGTTGCCTCCTTGGGCCATAGAGTGTTTGCAGCTGGGCGTCTGTCTTCTACATGGAAAATTCCAAAATCATCCTTTGAAAAATCTGACTAGCCCAAGAGAAAATACCCACCCTTACTGACATTATATTCCCCAGCAATTAAGCCCACCAGATAGCTCTATAGCGAATCTCACATGACACAGATGCCACCCATGGATTCAGAGCTTCCCAATAGCTTGTTAGTCCCCATCCTACAACAGAAGACAACCAAGATCATCAGATGTGTGGGGTGATTCTAGGTTTGTAATAGGAAAGATAGAAACAAAACAAGATAAAAAGAAGCTAGAAGAAATAATCCATGAAGGGAAAAATACAAAATCTTTTTAAAAGCTGTTAGTATTTGTAAAAAGATATTATATACATAAAAAAGAATATCATGCCATAAAAAAACTATTGAGAATTAAAACTCATCACAACAGAGTAGAACTCCAATAAAAGCACAGGAGATCTCATAAATTCACCCCTTCACTTTTCTCCAGAAGATAACTAACGAAGTGCCCCAAACTGACAAATTAATTCAAAGAAAGATGTGGCATCTGAGAACCTGATGGCCTAACCCTGGGGAGAGGGAAGGGATTCCCCAGGACAAGGATAGGGAGGCTCCAGGATGGCAGATGTGGCCAGATGCAAAGCACCTCCTCCACACTTGGGAGTAAGTCAAAGACTCCAGGGAGATACGCAGCTGTGAACAACATTGCCAGTGGCTATGTCAACAGTCACGCTGTGTCTCAAGCAATTTAAATGAAAATAAAGTTGACATGTTCTGGGAAAATATGCTAGAAAACTCAAAAGTGGCTTTAAGCCTGACAAAGACATACAAAATATGTGTCCACAAAATGGTAATAATAGTAGAATCTACTTCATAGAGTTATTGTGAAGTTTACGTGATCTGTTCATTGCAAAGCATTTAGAACAGTAAATGGCACATGCTGAGAGTGACAAGGATATTAGCTATTTTATTGTTATTTAAGTTATTAAACTCTGGAGTTAGGCTTCCTGGGATCCTGACTCCACCACTAGCTGTGTTCCATTGGGAAATTTATGCAATCCCTCTAAACCTCAATGTCTTCATCTGTAAAATGTGCATGGCAATGGTACCTATCTGATAAGTTAATGGTAAACATTCAACTAAATGAGGCAATGTATGCACAGAAATGACCAAATTCAGCACTCCATGAATGTTAGATATTAATAGTAATCATTTGTATTTTTTTACAAAAAAATCGTATTTTTAATTTGAAAAAGGAAAAAATTCCCCACTATTAAAGAACTCTTTGGCTTTTAGATGTTTTTATATTGTGACAATCATACCATTTGTATTACTTTGTATTGTTTTAATAAACACTTGGTATTTCTGCATCATCTCAGTAATTATACTTTACAGCACCCGCCAAGCACATCATCAGATTAACCCCCAAAATGAAGAATTTGTACTGAAGATATCCAGTTACAGTATTATTTCTTAGATCCATGTAAATTACGGCCCCATGGGAAAAAAGAAACTTCACTAACTCATTTAAAATACATCAGTAAATCATTTGTGGAACATTTAGATGATTTGTATTTTGGCTCTCACAGAGAAGACTGGGTTGAACATCTTTGCTTTTGGATTGGGCTTCCTAGATTATTTCCCAACTCCCTTCACAGGAGGAATGTAAACAGACATTTTGTTCTCTCACACATGCTCTGCTTGGCAGAATTGCAGGCTCCATGGCTACAACCAATCCAGGAAGCAGTTCAGCTCCCTCGACATCTTTGGCTTCAGTGCCAAAATCAAAATTAAATACTAATTGAGTAAGAATTCATGGCTTTGAATGTGGGTATTTTGAAAAATTTCTCTGGGAACTTAAAATTTATTCTATTTATTGTAATATTTCTACAGAGTATTTATTTCATTCTCAAGTTCTATTTATTGCTACTAAAGTCTCTCTCGCTCTTCATTTTGCACCTCATCCCAAACATGCGTTAAAGTTTATTTATTCACATACATGAAATGTTACAATTTTTTTCTATCAATCTTTAATATTAATCTTACCATTTTGCCTAATCATTCAACCCCAAAAATGAAGAATTTGTACTGAAGATACTTTCTTCCAGTTACAGTATTATTTCTTAGACGCAGGTAAATTATGGCCCCATGGGAAAAAGGAGACAGATCTTTTACAGAGATGCTGGTCTGTCCTTCTTGAGGTTTTGGAGTCACTTCTCCGCACTACTGATAATTACTTGTGTAATTATATTAAAGATGCCAGTTCTTGCCTTCCACTAACCTTCCAAGAGCGCTTGTGGTGTTCGTTACATCAGCAATAGAAAATTAACATGCCCCAGTTGGAAACATGGTCACTTACGACCTGTGAGTAGACACATCTCCCTCTTTGACCACAACCTGGAAAAGCTCTTGAATTTTAAGAAGCCATAAGATTAGATTAGGTCCAGCTGGATAATCCAAGCTAATCTTCCCGTCTCAAGACCTTTAACTGAATCACATCTGCAGAATCCATTTTTTGCCATGTAAAGCAACATATTCCTAGATTCCTATCTTTGAAGGCCATTATTCTGCCTAGCACACAGGGAATCGCTGACCCAACGATCCTTAGAGATCGATCGGGTTACCTTTGGACATTATAGATGTTGCTGCGGTCCTGCCATGGCCCTATGATACTAGAACACTGACTCTCAATCATGTGACAACTGCTCTTTCTCCCTGATCATTTAAACTTTTAGAATGCAGGGCAGAGAGTAAGCACAGACTAGTTGCCAGATGGCATTAAGAAAGATCTCCTGATTTTATGGCGTTTGTACCAAAGTGCTTTTGGCAGTTCATGGAGCCATGTGTTCAGGAAGTGATGGAAGCTCTTAAGTGGATACCACATTTCTAAATTCACTTGGGCCTTGAAAACAAGGTGGTAGTGGCTATAATTCCCTTAAATGCTATGTCTACAGGTGTGAGACAGGATTAAACAGAAAAATGTATAAAAGGGGGTACCATGAGATAAAAAAGTTTTTGCTATTCATTGACCATATGTTGATTGTATCTATACCTCTCAATTGCACTGATCTTTCCTGATAAACCTTAATAAAATATCTTTCTTTCAAGGCTTTCTCACTCTCAAAGTAGAAGTCATTCACTTAATTTAGTCAACAAATATCTGAGCACTTAACCCCGTGCCAGGCATTAACAGCTGAGAATGCACAATGAAAAGATAGAGTAATGTCTTTCTCCTTCAATTCCACAATAAATTCTCCTGGCACTGACCACTTCCTGCTTCACAGGAGTGTTCTCTGTCTTGTCTACCAGACCACAGGTAGTCTGTTAATCTGTAATCCCCTAAAGAGGAGGCACCAGATTTTCTGGATTATGGGACTGCTCATAGATCAGTGTCTGTCCTAACATAAAGGAGCACAAGTATTCAACAATCATTCATTAAACATCTACTGTACACATGACACTAGGTACAGTTGAAGATTTACATGAAATTTAAGAACATTCCCGACTAGAAATTACTAATAGAATTTATGAGACTGATCTCTACACTAAGTATAAAGGGCAACAAAAGGGAATAGACCCTAAAACCACAGCAGGGATGCTAGTATGACAGGGACATAGAGGAGTGAAGCACAGCTGTGAGATGGAGTTAATATACCTCCAGAAGGGCAACCTTGTCCTGGTCTCAAAGTTTGGATAGGATTTGAATGGGAAAGAAGGAGAGGAAAGAAGAGAAAGAGCATGATGAGCAAGAGTTTGAGTGAGGAATGGATTCCTTTTTGGAGGACCACAGAGATACAAGCTTCTAAAGAACATAGGCCCTGTACTGGAGAATGGGAAGGAACAGTTGGATGAGAAGGTTAAAGCCAGGTTATCTGGGGCTATCTTCTATCCCTCGTACATTTCCAAACTAGAAGCAACTGAAATCATAGGACCTCCTTTGCTTCTCTATTGGGTGACTGTTTCTCAGTCTTGGTGTGGGTCTCAGTGTCTACATAATTAAAGCTTACTGAAAGGTCTCTGTGGCAATTTTAGAGAAATATGTCCTTTATGCTAACTTGTTCATATTGACAGACTATATCTAATTAAATAGTTGCTTGTATAATTTTATGATGCCTCCAAGTGTGGGTAAAAGAAAAATCAAACTCCTATTCTTGGAAATCCATGAGGATACTAGTTACATTGATCAAAGGACAATAGAAATGATCCAGTGAGGATTTTGCTCAATTTCTCACAATTACTTAAAATCTACCTCAAATACCTGTTCTCTACAATGCCTCCCCAGAGTCCTCAATTCTGAGTAGCACCTTCTTCTCTGCTCCCAAAGCACTAACTGACCCCTGTGATGGGGCACTTCCCAGCCAGGCTGATGTGGAGATTTTGAGGCTATGTGTCTTTTCCCCATAAACTGTGAGACTCATTTTATGAATAATAATCATGGCTAACGTTTAGGAGGGTGCTCCTCTCTGCCAAATTCCATTATGAGTGCTTTACATGGATTATTTTATTTATTCACTAAACAGTCCTTTAAAATCATGCTATTATTCATCTTCATCTTACAGATAAGGAAACTAAGGCAAAAAAAATCAGTGAAATAGTAAGTCCCAGTACACAGAACTAGTAAGGAATAGGGTCTGCCTGGTCCCAAAAGCCGTGCCATCACCACTGCCCCATACTGCCTCTTGGCACAAGCAGAGGTCGTGTCTTATCCATCACTGCCACTCCACCAGACCCAGCTTAGTGCCTGACACAGGGAGGTTCACAGTCCATATAGTTTTGAGTGGAGCAGAATTGCCAGGCACAGTGATTCCTCTTTGCTGTGACTGACTAGGTGTCTGATTCTCTGCTGTAAAGACAACGAGGGTGCTCTCTTTGTCCTACTTTGT
The DNA here is from genome assembly GCA_004027835.1 of Alouatta palliata. Classification (NCBI taxonomy): domain Eukaryota; kingdom Metazoa; phylum Chordata; class Mammalia; order Primates; family Atelidae; genus Alouatta; species Alouatta palliata. Next base: position 11,551 of record PVKV010006897.1, on the reverse strand, counting down.
TTATCCTGTTTTCTTGCTCCTCCTCCTTCCTAACTGCCCCATGTGGATTCAAACTTACAGCTTAGTGCAGACAAGGGGAAAACAGAAAGCAGAACGACCTATGTAGGATTGAGAGAAGAGAAACAAGGAATTCAAGAGGTGGGGGAGAGTGAGGAAAAGAGATAGTTATTAAAATGTATCATTTTAACTTAATATTTAACCTAATGAAAACAAAATCTTATCTGGAATTTGTAAAGTCAATATTTTGAGTGCCGGTTCAGTATCCTTTTCATTATGTTTTGGTAGTCTGAGAGTAATCCAAGGGATGTGGCTTAAAGACGTAGATCACGTGTGGAATTGGAATTGAGTGTTACACAAGCAAACAGAATAAATATCTATGCAATAAACATCTGCTTCTGCACTCAAGCAGAGAAGAAATCCACAAGGACTCACCAGTCTCCTGGTCTGCAGAGAGGAAAGAAACAACATGAGCACAGCAGGGAAAGTAAGCAAAAATATATTACTGTTGGAAATATATTCTCATCAATATAACAAAGAAAGAAATACAGTATTTGATGAATAATTTAAAAATCATAGCTGAATTAGAAATGCTACACTGAAATGATATGAAGTATATGCCTCAATATGTAATGTATACTGAACTACAGTGGAAATAAGTTATTCCTAAATAACTTTAACAAGAATATATAGAACCTATATTTATTAAGTCTTTGTTTCCTACACTAAATAAATTTTCAGTAAAATGATAGTTTATTCCAAGCTAATTATGACTGATTTGTAAATCTAGAGTTAGAAAAGTCTAATCAGAAATCATCTTTATATTAAGAAACGATAATTCAAACATGTTACTATTAGAATATATTTTTATGAACATATTAAATTTGTCTGACAAAAGTTTTGTGAGAGGAATTGGATTCAGAAGACTTCAAATTACCATTTACCCTTACTATAAAATATCTTACTAATGCTCATAGATCTCACAGCATTCAAATCATCAAGGTTAAGCAAGACATCAACACGCAAATTCTGATTAAAAAGGGTCCACTATGATACAGTTCAGGTAATTTCCACAGAAATCCTATGGGACAGTATCTTCCCCATGTAAAAGTAATATGGTTTTACAGAAAATTAATAATACAATTTGAATAATAATACAATTTGAATCACTTAGCACTAGGAATACAGATGTTTGGTTTGGTCTCCACACATTTATACTTATTTGTTCAATGTGTTTGCAGGTGCATGTGGTCATCAAATATCATCCATTGATTTTTTTAATTGCTTAATTACATAAACATGTGCAATTATTTCCAGCCATTCTTTGTGTTAGGAATGTACCACACAGTAAAATATCTCATTATGCTAATTCATTAAAGGTTCCGAGGCTTCTCTCTACACTGTGTGACAAACAGGCTCATATTGGTAAGACTAGCTGGAAATCACCAGTAGCCCATTGTTACCATTCTTATTCCACCTCATTTACTTCCATTTATTACTAATTAATATTTACATTCCTAATAAAAAATGATTAAGAAAAAGAAAATTCAGATTCGCCAAACTCAAAAGAAATAATGGGTGCATAAAGCAAAAGTGTAAACCAATTATATTAATGAAAATAATAACTGATGAAATAGACAATTCTCCCCTCTTGGGCACAACATCAATAACAGCTTTTTGACAGCATTTTATTTATGTTTACCTATCCTGCATTTTATTTTCCTCAAATGCTAAATGGTGACAATACTAACACATATTTCATAAAATAGTTTGGAGAATTCAATGAATTAATACTGTAAAACACTTAGAATCATATTTGGTGCATAGAAATAAGTCAATAAATATTAGCCACTATTATAGTTGCTATTTAATTTTTGGCTAATTTTTTTTTATTTTTTTTTTTGCTTTTATGGTTACATTGTGCTACAGACAAAGGATACAGGTTAAAATTAGCAAAGGGAAAAAAGTAGATAAGGTGAAGTCCAAGAGAAACTCAATTTCTCTCTGGTAGTTCAGATCAATCACTTCAGCCATTAGGGTAATTCCCCTGTTCATTTATTCCTTCGGTGGCATAAGACATGCAAAATGGCCAGGTGAAAGTCTCAGCTTTGACATCAGTGGATTCATTTTTATGTTTTCCAGTGGAACTATTTCCCCAAAACTTGGAGTGCTGATGTTCTGTGGCATATCAGTGAGAAGGTTCACTCTACTTTCACTCCTCAATTCTCGGACCATGTATTTTGAATGTAGGAAAGAAAACACCATGTAATTGTCTCCTGTAAGACAAAGAGGGTGCGGTCTTCAAACTGAAGCTATTTTTTAATTATTATTATACTTTAAGTTCTGGGGTACATGGGCAGAACCTGCAGGTTTGTTACACAGGTATACATGTGCCATAGTGGTTTGTTGCACCCATCAACCTGTCATCTACATTAGATATTTCTCCTAATGCTATTCCTCCCCACTCCCCACCAACAGGCCTCAGTGTGTGATGTTCTCTTCCCTGTGTCTATGTTTCTCATTGTTCAACTCCCACCTATGAGTGAGAACACGTGGTGTTTGGTTTTCTGATTGTGTGTTAGTTTGCTGAGAATGATGGTTTTCAGCTTCATCCATGTCCCTACAAAGGGCATGAACTCATCCTTTTTTATGGCTGCACCATATTTCATGGTGTGTTTGTGCCACATTTTCTTTGTCCAGTCTATCATTGGTGGGCATTTGGATTGGTTCCAAGTATTTGCAATTGTGAACAGTGCCACAATAAGCACACATGTGATGTGACTTTAGAGTGATTTATGATCCTTTGGGTATATACCCAGTAATGGGATTGCTGGGTCAAATGGTATTTCTAGTTTTAGATCCTTGAGGAATCGCCACACATTGTCTTCCACAATGATTGAAATTATTTACACTCCCACCAACAGTGTAAAAGCATTCCTTTTTCTCCACATCCTTGCCAACATCTGTCGTTTCCTGACTTTTTAATGAATGCCATTCTAACTGGTGTGAGATGGTTTCTCATTGTGGTTTTGATTTACATTTCTCTAATGACCAGTGGTGATGAGCTTTTTTTCATATATTTGTTGACCATGTAAATGTCTTCTTTTGAGAAGTGTCTGTTCATATCCTTTGCTCACTTTTTGATGGGGTTGTTGGTTTTTTCTTGTAAATTTGTTTAAGTTCCTTGTAGATTCTGGATGTTAGAACTTTGTCAGATGGATAGATTGCAAAAATTTTCTCCCATTCTGTGGGTTGCCTGTTCACTCTGATGATGCTTTCTTTGCTCTACAGAGATCTTTAGTTTAATTAGATCCCATTTGTCAATTTTGGCTTTTGTTGCCATTGCTTTACTTATGAAGTGTTTTAGTCATGAAGTCTTTGCCCATGCCTATGTTCTGAATTGTATTATCTAGGTTTTCTTCTAGGGTTTTTACAGTTTTAGGTCTTACATTTAAGTCTTTAATCCATCTTGAGTTAATTTTTGTATAAGGTGTAAGGAAGAGGTCCAGTTTCAGCTTTCTGCATATAGCTAGCCTGTTTTTCCAACACTATTTATTAACTAGCGAATCCTTTCCCCATTGCTTGTTTTTGCCAGGTTTGTCAAGAAGCATGGTTATAGAAGTGTGGTGTTATTTCTGAGGCCTCTGTTCTGTTCCATTGTTCTATATTTCTGTTTTGGTACCAGTACCATGTTGTTTGGTTACCGTAGCTTTGTAGTATAGTTTGAAGTCAGGTAGCATGATGCCTCCAACTTTGTTCTTTTTGCTTAGAATTGTCTTGGCTATATGGGCTTTCTTCTGGTTCCATATGAAATTTAAAGTAGTTTTTTTCCAATTCTGTGAAGAAAGTCAGTGGTAACTTGATGAGGATCGCATTGAAACTATAAATTACTTTGGGCATTATGGCCGTTTTCACAATATTGATTCTTCCTATCCATGAGCATGGAATGTTTTTCCATTTGTTTGAGTCCTCTCTTATCTCCTTGAGCAGTGGTTTGTAGTTCTCCTTGAAGAGGTCCTTCACATTCTTTGTAAGTTGTATCCTAGGTATTTTATTCTCTTTGTAGCAATTGTGAATGGGAGTTCACTCAAAATCTGGCTCTCTATCTATTACTGGTGTATAGGAATGTTTGTAATTTTTGCACATTGATTTTGTATCCTGAGACTTTGCTGAAGTTGCTTAACTGCTTAAGAATATTTTGGGCTGAGATGATGGGGTTCTCTAAATATACAGTCATGTCATCTGCAAACAGAGACAATTTGACTTCCTCTTTTCCTATTTGAATGCCTTTTATTTATTTCTTTCTTTTGCCTGATTGCCTTGGCCAGAACCTCCAATACTATGTTGAATAGGAGTGGTGAGAGAAGACATCCTTGTCTTGTGCCAGTTTTTGTCCAATCAGTATGATATTGATTGTGGGTTTGTCATAAATAGCTCTTATTATTTTGAGATACATTCCATCAACACCTAGTTTATTAAGAGTTTTTAGCATGAAGGGCTGTTGAATTTTGTTGAAGGCCTTTTCTGCATCTATTGAGATAATTATGTGGTTTTTGTTATTGGTTCTATTTATGTGGTGGATTATGTTTATTGATTTGCATTATGTTGAATCAAACTTGCATCCCAGAAATGAAGCCAACTTGATCATGGTGGATAAGCTTTCAATGTGCTGCTGGATTTGATTTGCCTATATTTTATTGAGAATTTTCACATCAATGTTCATCAGATATTTGGGCCTGAAAATTTCTTTTTTTGTTGTATCTCTGCCAGGTTTTGTTATCAGGATGATGCTGGCATCCTAAAATAAGTAAGGGAGGTGTCCCTCTTTTTCTATTGTTTGGAATAGTTTCAGAAGGAATATTATCAGCTCCTCTTTGTACCTCTGGTAGAATTTGGCTGTGAATCCATCTGGTCCTGGGCTTTTTTTGGTTGATAAGCTATTGATTACTGCCTTAATTTCAGAACTTGTTATTGAGTATTGAGGGATTTGACTTCTTGGTTTAGTCTTGGGTGGGTTTAGGTTTCCAGGAATTTACCATTTCTTCTAGATTTTCTATTTTATTTGTGTAGAGGTGTTTATAGTATTCTCTGATGGTAGTTTGTATTTCTGTGGAATCAGTGGTGATCTCCCATTGATCATTTTTTATTGCATCTGTTTGATTCTTCTCTCTTTTCTTCTTTTTTAGTCTAGCTAGTGGTCTATTTTGTAAATCTTTTCAAAAAACCAGCTCCTAGATTCATTAATATTTGAAGAGTTTTTTGTGTCTCTTGGGGTACCAATTCTAGATCTTTCCTGCTTTCTCTTGTGGGCATTTAATGCTATAAATTTCCCTCTACACAATGCTTTAGCTGTGTCTCAGAGATTCTGATACATTGTGTCTTTGTTTTCATTGGTTTCAAAGAATCTATTTTTTTCTGCCTTAATTTTGTTATTTATCCAGTAGTCATTCAAGAGTAGGTTGCTCAGTTTTCATGTAGTTGTGTGTTTTTAAGTGAGTTTCTTAATCCTGAGTTCTGAGAGACTGTTTGTTATGATTTCCATTCTTTTGCATTTGCTGGGGAGTATTTACATCCAATTCCGTGGTCAATTTTAGAATAATTGCAATGTGGTGCTGAGAAAAATGTATATTCTGTTGATTTGGGGTGGAGAATTCTGTAGATGTCTATTAGGTTTGCTTGATCCAGAGCTGAATTCAAGTTCTGAATATCCTTGTTAATTTTCTGTCTTGTTGACCTGTCTAATATTGACAGTGGGGTGTTAAACTGTCCCACTATTATCGTATGGGAGTCTAAGTCTCTTTGTAGGTCTCTAAGAACTTTCTTTATAAATCTGGGTGCTCCTGTATTGCATGAATATATATTTAGGATAGTTAGCTCTTCTTGTTGCATTGATCCATTTAGCATTATGTAATGCTCTTCTTTGTCTTTTTTGATCTTTGTTGGTTTAAAGTCTGTTGTAGCAGAGACTAGGATGGCAAATCCTTTTTTTATTTTCCATTTGCTTGGTAAATATTCTTCCATCCCTTTATATTGAGTCTATGTGTGTCTTTGCATGTGAGATGCATATCCTGAATACAGCACACTGATGGGTCTTGACTCTTTATTCAGTTTACCAGTATGTGTCTTTTAGTTGGGACATTTAGTCCATTTACATTGTAAGTTAATATTGTCATGTGTGAATTTGATCCTGTCATTATGATGCTAGCTGGTTTTTTGCCCATAGATTGATGCAGTTTCTTCATAGTGTCTATGGTCTTTCCAATTTAGTGTGTTTTTTCAGTGGCTGGTATCTGTTTTTCCTTTCCATATTTAGGGCTTCTTTCAGGAGCTCTTGTAAGGTAGGCCTAGTGGTAACAAAAATCTCTCAGCATTTGCTTGTCTGTAAAGGGTATTTCTCTTTCACTTATGAAGCTTAGTTTGACTGAATATGAAATTCTTGGTTGAAAATTATTTTCTTTAAAAATGTTGAATATTGGCCCCTGCTCTCTTCTGGCATGTAGGGTTTCTGCAGAGAGATCCGCTGTTATTCTTATGCGCTACCCTTTGTGGGTAACTCGACCTTTCTCTCTGACTGCCCTTAACATTTTTTCCTTCGTTTCAACCTTAGTGAATGTGAAAATTATGTGTCTTGGGTTGCTCCTCTCGAGGAGTATCTTTTTGGTGTTATCTGTGTTTCCTGGATTTGAATGTTGGCCTGTCTTACTAGGTTGGGGAAGTTCTCCTGGATAATATCCTCAAGAGTGCTTTCCAACGTGGTTCCATTCTCCCTGTCACTTTTATGTACACCAAGCAAACATAGGTTTGTTCTTTTCACATAGTCCCATATTTCTTAGAGGCTTTGTTCATTCCTTTTCATTGTTTTTTCTCTAATCTTATCTTCATGCTTTATTTCATTAAATTGATCTTCAATCTCTAATACCTTTCTTACACTTGATTGATTTGGCTATTGATTCTTGTGTAAGCTTCATGAAGTTCTCATCCTGTGTTTTTCAGCTCCGTTAGGTGATTTGTGTTCTTCTCTAAACTGGTTAGTCTAGTTAGCAATTTCTCAAACCTTTTTTCAAGGTTCTTAGCTTCCTTGCATTGGGTTAGAACATGCTTCTTTAGCTCAGAGGAGTTTGTTATTACCCACTTTCTGAAACCCACTTCTGTCAATTCATCACACTCATCCTTCATCCAGTTTTGTTCCCTTGCTGGTGAGGAATTGTCATCCTTTGGAGGAGAAGAGGCATTCTGGTTTTGGGGATTTTCAGCCTTTTTGTGCTAGTTTTTCCTCATCTTCATGGATTTTCTACCTTTGTTCTTTGATGCTGGTGACCTTCAGATGGGGTTTTTATGTGGACATCCTTTTTGTTGATGTTGATGCTATTTCTTTCTATTTGTTAGTTTTCCTTGTAACAGTCAGGCTTCTCTGCTGCAGGTCTGCTGGAGTTTGCTGGAGGTCCACTCCAGACGCTGTTTGCCTGGGTGTCACCAGCAGAGGCTGCAGCAAAGATTGCTGGATGTTTCTTCCTCTGGAAACTTCCTCCCAGAGGGGCACCCTCCAGATACCAGCTAGAGATCTCCTGTATATGATGTCTGTTGGCCCCTGCTGTGATGTGTCTCCCAGTCAGGAGGCAAGGGGGTCAGGGATCCACTTGTGGAGGAATTCTGTTCCTTAGCAAAGCTCGAGCACTGTGCTAGGAGATCCACTGCTTTCTTTAGAGCCAGCAGGCAGGAACATTTACATTTTCTGAAGCTGTGCCCACAGCTGCCCCCTCCCTCAGGTGTTCTGTTCCAGGGAGATGGGAGTTTTATCTATAAGCCCCTGATTGGGGCTCCTTCCTTTCTTTCAGAGATGCCCTGCACAAAGAGTAGGAATCTAGAGAGGCAGTCTGGCTATAGCAGCTTTGCCAAGCTGTGGCAGTCCCCACCCAGTCTAAACTTTTCTGTGGGTTTGTTTACACTGTGAGGGGAAAACCACCTACTCAAGCCTCAGTAATGGTGGATGGCCCTCCCCTCACCAAGCTTGAGTATCCCAGGTAGACTTCAGACTGCTGTGCTGGCACTGAGAATTCAAGCCAGTGAATCATAGCTTGCTTGGCTCCATGGGGATGGGATCTGCTGAGCTTGAACACTTGGCTCTCTGGCTTCAGCCCCCTTTCCAGGGGAGTAAAAGGTTCTGTCTCACTGTCATTATAGGCAACACTGGGGTATGAAAAAAAAAAAAAAAAAAAAACTCCTGCAGCCAGCTCAGTATCTGCTCAAACGACCGCCCCATGTTGTGCTTGAAACCAGGGCCCTGGTGGCATAGGCACCCTAGGAAATCTCCTGGTCTGCCAATTGTGAAGACAATGGGAAACGAGTAGTATCTGGGCCAGAGTGCCTTATTTCTCAAGGCACAGTCCCTTATGGCTTCTCTTGACTAGGGGTGGGTGTTCCCTGACCCCTTGTTCTTCCTGGGTGAGGGGACACCCCACCCTGCTTCGGCTCACCCTCCTTAGGCTGCACCCATTGTCTAATCAGTCCCAGTGAGATGAGTTGGGTACCTCAGTTGGAAATGCAAAAATCACCTGCTCTTCTGTGTTGATCTCACTGGGAACAGCAGACCTGAGCTGTTCCTGTTCAACTATCTTGCCAGTTACCCGAATATATTTCATTTTTCTCAATGTCTTATTATACTTTATCTTTCTTTATGTTATGCTTTTTTAAATGATATTTTTATTCTCTTTATAAACCAGAGGTCTTCATTTCTATAGAGTACTTTCTAGGTACCAGACATGGGACTCAGTGTTGCATGTACAAAGATGAAAAGACACAATTTCTGACTTCAAGAGTGGGAAAACACTGTCACCATCTCTCTGTTTGATTTCCTAGGTAATCAAATGCAAAGCAGCTCTGCTATGGGAGGTAAAGAAACCCTTTTCCATTGAGGAGGTGGAGGTGGCACCTCCTAAGGCTTATGAAGTTCGCATTAAGGTGAAATAGTTTTCCATTTTTATTTCATTTTAAGTTTAAAAAACTAGAGAATATTAAAAATGGAAACATCAAAACATCCACTAACAGGCATTTTTTTTTTTTTTTTTTTTTTTTTTTTTTTTTTTTTTTTTTTTTTTTTTTTTTTTTTTTTTTTTGAGGCAGAGTCTCGCTCTGTTACTAGGCACGAGGCTGGAGTGCAGTGGCGCAATCTCGGCTCACTGCAACCTCCGCCTCCCTGGTTCAAACAGTTCTCCTGCCTCAGCCTCCCAAGTAGCTGGGACTACAGGCGCACGCCACCACGCCCAGCTAACTTTTGTATTTTTTAGTGGAAATGGAGTTTCACCATGTTGGTCAGGATGGTCTTGATCTCCTGACCTCATGATCTGCCTACTTCAGCCTCCCAAAGTGCTGGGATTACAGGCATGAGCCACCACGCCCAGCCAACAGGCATATTTTATATGATCATCCAGAAAATCGAGTTACATTTGTTGTCAGGGAAAGGTATAAATATAAATTTTAAATTTTTAAAAAGTGGTCAAAGAGTACATACAATATAATTTGAGTAAAACACAAAAGAATGTGTTTGTACAGAAAAAAATTCCAAATGTGGCATATCAAGTCTTCAAAATCAATTAGCATTAGATATTTTCTATGTGTTACTTTGCTATTTCTATTTCTATTTTTTTAAAGCATGCGTTCTTGTATATTTTATAAGACAAATATTTCAGGATTAGTTATTTCACAGATTATTCTAAATTGTTTAATTCAAGAAAGGAAGGTAGAGAAGAGTTTTAGACTGAATGACCTTGGAGATAAACTGAATCTTTCATATTTGGAAATAGTAGAGATTATTAGTGAAATTCTTGAATACATTTTAGAAGCATAATTTCAGGAAACTGAGTATGTTAAACCCATCTGAGAGTCATAATCTTTTCTGAATGTACTTTTCTCCTTACTCTGTAGATGGTGGCGGTAGGAATCTGTCGCACAGATGACCATGTGGTTAGTGGCAACCTGGTGACCCCTCTTCCTGTGATTTTAGGCCATGAGGCAGCCGGCATCGTGGAGAGTGTTGGAGAAGGGGTGACTACAGTCAAACCAGGTATAGGAGTCACACTCAGGGAACACACCTTGGTTCACCATCACAAGATTACTCAGCCTGGATGAGGAAACTGAGGCAATGAGAGCTGAAAGGGCTTGTACAAGGTCACAGGGCAGCCGGGACTTCAGGGGTTTCCTCCTTCCCTCTCTGCCTGCCTGACTCAAGCATGTATGCATTCAGGCATGTGTGTATTCTACCCTTCCACAATTATTTGTTGAGTATCTGCTGTACACCAGGCACCAGATTACAGCCTGGAGATATGTGAGGATCAAAAGAGACACAGTGCCTATCAGTGTGGAATTCATAGTCTAATAACTTTCGTGTTGGTGTTGCTGAACACTGTCTTCTGTCAGGGCCCACACAGAAGTAGAAATGGGAGAAAGGAAAAAATATAAATATGGAAACTGTTCTGTGCTAAGTTCACAAAACAGAGGCCACATGGCTATGGCTGAATAAACATGACTTTTTCTTAGGTGACTTATGCAGCCCTTTCACCAATTTCTTCTTCTGACATGGTGTCTCTTCCCGAGCATGGATTCAATGAAACAGACTAGGTGAAAGGAAATTAAAGAAACATAGCAGGAGCCATCCACCGTCAACAATGTCTGCTTTATTACCTTCAGCCATGCTTCAATGCGACTGGTTACAGATTACTAATTGTTTTATCTTCAATATTTATTTTACCCTAATGTTACATATTAATATAAATACTTTTAGAAGTAAAGGGTGAATAACTACATTGCCATACCATCATTTTCACATAAATTTCACCTATAAAATGTTAATGCACCAACAATTTTTCTTGATCATGTAAATGTATAGCATAGGTGATTAAAAATAAAAATTATATTTAATTCTAAAAAATTGCTTTAGCATATAGATTCACACTGCCCCCTTATCAAATACTAATTTAAATGGTAAACAGAAAATAATAAATGAAATTGTCCATATTATGTTTTAGCTCTATTTCCTTTAGTTAGAAATAAATTAACAACAAAATGACACCCTTGCTTTTTACGCGTTCCCTCCACTATAAAAGGAAAAGTAGATAATGTACAAATTATCAGCTGAAAACATTTGTAAGTCAATTCTTATCCTAAAAGAAAGTGTCTAACTTTTTGTGAAGGGTTGAAGTTCTCAGAGAAATTTCTGGAATTCTTCTTTGTCCCATTTTTGTTAGTTTTCCTCAAAAAAAAAAAAAAAACAGATATTTTTAAAGCATTTATTTCATAATAAAGATAACCACAGTCACTTTGAAAAGCCAAGAACTGGTTCAAATTCTTTTTTTTTTATATATATATATACTTTTTATTGCATTTTAGGTTTGGGGGTACATGTGAAGAACATGCAAGATTGTTACATAGGTACACACATGACAGTGTGATTTGCTGCCTTCCTCCCCATCACCTGTATCTGTTATTTCTCCCCATGCTATCCCTCCCCAACTCCCCACCCCCTGCTGTCCCTCCCCTTTTTCCCCCCAACAGACCCCAG